>BPLR01007806.1:0-120439 GCA_021605095.1 Caerostris extrusa
AATATTTTTAGAAACTAATAATTCATTTTAGTTTATATGATAATGCATCTGAAATGTTTTTATATATTTATCATTATGATTTTGTGGATTTTTTATACCAATAGGGAAAATAAAATATTGTTATTAATTAAATCATTAATCATATATAAAAATGTATTTTAAATAAAATTTTATATTATTTTTCTATATAACTTTTGTTGAAAAATCACGATTAAAAACATGAAATATTTTTTTACATCATTTATATATCACATACATAATTACGATTGTGATAATGCTCCTCTCCTTTCCCTGAAAACTCTTGCATTTTTTACTGGCTAGCACTCTGGCATTGGTACCAAAGGCTTTAGGTTCGAATACTGGTGGAGGCATGGATGTTTTGTTGTTTGCTCGGAATCCATTTTTAAACTGCAGGTCCTGATCTAATTAACCAAAAAGTGCAAAAATTATCGTAGAGCAATAAAACAACGCAAAACAAAAACATCGCTTTTTTTTATTAAGTGATTTAGTAATTGATTTTAATATTTAAATTATGATGAATAATGTTGGGAATGATGGTCTAGGAACTATTGCCATTAAACTATAGAGCAGCAATGATATCAGTTCTTTTCAAATAAATTTTTACTGGAAATTTAGTCATTAAGTGATTGATGTTACCACTGAAACTCTGATGAATGATTTACTCTGTAACTGTTAGTATTAAACTTTAGAGCAGCATTAAAATCAATACTTTTCAAATAATTTTACTGGAAATAATCAGTTCTATAGCTTGATAGGTCCGCTTGCGATTAATTCATTTAAACTACTGAAAATAATGGTCATGCTATCCGAAGCGCAATGTTCGCGCTATACTTATAAATCTATATTCATATGCTGTCAGTTATAAGATAATCGAAATATCATCAATAATATATAGATAGGTATATATATAAATTGATAGACACATAAAATATATATCTCTCAATATATTTATAATATATAATATATAAAGACAATAATATAATATAATACATATCTCTTGATTTCGCTGAATTTATCATAAATAACTTTTAGGTACAAATTTTTAAATTGCTTGTTGTTAGAATGGTTGCAGAAAAATAAAGACTGGCAAAATTTCAGCAGAATATAATTATTTTAATAAAAATTAAAAATCAAGTGTTAGGACGTAGTAATTTATACGTCATATTATGAAACATTAAAAACTTGTTAAATTGATATTCATTAATTGGCTTATTTCAAAATATTTTAAACATGAGCTTTGATCAATTATTTAATTAATAAAATGGGCAAAAATAGCAGCAAAAGTCAGGTAATTAGAGATCTATAATCATATGTTATCAGTTATGAGAAAATTATCACCATTATTTTCTTGATTTCAATTAATGGAATGAACTACATTTTCTTCAGATTTAAAGTTGCTTGTTGTTTGCTATTTTTGTTTGTTTGTTGTTGTTATTGTTATTCCACTCTAAATAATTAGAAAATAATGATTGGCAGAATTTCATCAGAACATTTTTAATAAAAAATAACATAAGAATGTTAGGACGTATTAATTTAAAAAGGTCATATTATGAAACATATTAAAAAATAATCAAATTGATATTCATTAATTCGCTTATTTCGAAATATTTTAAACATGAGCTTTGATCAATTATTTAATTAATAAAATGGGCAAAATAGCAAGCAAATCACTGTAATTAGAGATCTATAGTCGTATGCTATCAGTTATAAGACAATCGCCACATTATTCCTATTCTCTTGATTTCACTTAATGGAATGTACTACATTTTCTACAAATTTTTAATCGCTTTTTTAGAGTGAGATCGAAAATAATGATTGACAAAATTTCATCGAAATAGAATTTTTTAATAAAAATTAGAAATCAAAATGCTAGGACGTAATAATTTATACGTCAGTTTTGAAAAATTAGTTAAATTGATATTCATTACTTCGGTTATTTCTTGAAATATTTTAAACATGATCTTTGATCAATTATTTAATCAATAAATGTGACAAAAATGGCAGCAAGGCAGAGTGGCTTGACATTTGCTAGCCTTTTACCGATTATCAATAGCCTAAAGATCGCGCCGTCTTCCAATTAGCATATGCCTGGTCGGAGTCGCAGCTATTTTTCAATGCTGCACTCTTGTTTGTTTTGGAGAGGGTTTGGAAGCCTTCCAATGGGAACGCCGTGCTCAAGTGCGGCGCGGGAAAAACCTACTGGATCGGAAACCCTGCTCCAGGATAAGTGCTGCCATGGCACAATTACTCGAGGCTCGTTGTACTAGTGGATAACAGCTTTTCGGAAACTCCTTAAATAGCTTTGTGATGGGCACGCCAGTCTGATGCCAATCGTTGCAAATGTATGAAGGATGGGGAAACTCAAATGCCATAGACGATACTAGAGTTCCGAAATGATTTATAAAGCTTGCCAGTATTTGATTATTATATTTGGCAAAAGTGAATTACGGTTGTGATTAGTTGCAGTTATACTAGATATTCTAAATAATTTCTTAAAATACCAATTTCGTGTACAAAAATGAATTCATTTGATGTTATTCACAGTAACTTATTAAATGCGAGGTGATAACGAATGTCATAGGAATAACGAGTTTTGAAATATTTATAGAGTTTAATTATAAAATGTAAAAACATGAGTAGAATTTTAAAAGTATTTTATAAGCAAGAATGTGCTATAATCTTTCCAAAAGGTTTTTAACTTCGATACTGACCCATGAGTCGGGCTTTTTATACAAATTCCTGACTCTTTCACGTAATAGTATTTTACTATAATCTTTACTATTGATTTAGAATAATTTGAGAAAGAAATTCACTGGCATTTATCGAACTCCATATATCTATAAAGAGTACTTTCATAACGTTGTTTTATCTTTTAAAGTATAGTATTTGCACTAACTTAAAATATATTATTGTACTCAAAATTTGCTTACAAAACTTACATATATAATATAAAAATAGTAGTATCAAATTAATATAGGTACTAAGCTATTATAGATATATTAAGACAAGCAAAACAAAGTTGTACATTTTAAGCTCAAAGATGCTATAGTTGCAACACCTAGCTCATTTTTTCTGAATAATATAATTTATTCTACTAGATCTTTTCTAGATATATCTTGTTATTCTCAGTAAATTATTTAATGAGAGGTATAACGAATGTCATAGGAATAAATAGTTTTGAATATTTATAAAGAATATAGTTAGGAATGTAGAGCATCAGTAAAATTTAAAAGAATGGTATAAGAAAGGCTGGGGATTCAGGCAAAAAATTTCAACTTTTGGATCCCGACCTATGAGTCGGATTTTTTATACCAATTCCTGGCACTTTCCCTTAATATTATGTACTATAATCTTTGCTAATCAAATTAGAAGAATTTGCAAAAGAAATTCATTTTCATTTATTGAACTCTATATATCTATAAAAAAGTATTTTAATAACATATATTTTTAACTTTAAAGTATAGTATATGAATTTACTTAAAATATATTTTCAGGCCTCTAAATTTGCTTACAAAAAACACATATATCCTATAAAAATAGTAATATCAAATTAATAGGTACTAAAGTATTCTGGCAAGCAAAAGAAAATTTCCTTTTTAACACAAAGATGCTATATTTGCATTATTTATCTTATTTTTTTAATAATAGAATTTATTCTGTAAGTTTTTTTTCAATGCGGTTCCAAAAAATAGCTTTCATAAGCTTCAATGCTGATAAAAGTTTCTCAACACTTACTTGGTATACTGCTGAAAGCAGTAGCTTCTATATATTATTATTATTGTCCCTTGTATTATCAAAAGAAATGATATAATTTAATTTTTAACATTTAATTAAATTCTTAATTAAATGTAACTAATTAAATGCAATTAAATTTTTAACATTCATTCTTCTGATTTTTGAAAAATAAAAGTCATTTTTTTTATTATTAATTAAATTAATTGAGTTTATTAAAATAAATAATTAATTAATTATGTTTCAAGCAATTAAAAATATTTTTAAATCGAACATTTTTAAAGGAGACGGAGTTAGATAATCTTGACTGCCGGCTCTTGTTATCCGACTCCTGACTTCATCCCCTTCAAAACAGTTTTTTACACAAGGCTTCGACTTCTTATCTTATTTTAAGAAAGTAATACAATGTTATACAAATATGGAATATTCCAATCATTTATATTACGAAGGAAAATTTTATTTATATTTTGTTTAATCGTTTTGGCCTGAATGGCCTAGTGACGCTCTGGCGCTCGGTACCACAGGTTTCGTGTTCGAGTCCCGGTGGTGCCATAGATGTTTATAGTGGTTCGGAATCCACTTAAGCTGTAGGTACCGGTCTCATATGACTGTTGAGCGTTGGGCGTAGGCTGACACCCTACCCCATAAAAAGAAAAGCATCTCTTGTTTCCGAAAATCAACCAGTAGGTAGAAAGCCTTGGCCCACAAAAGGGCTGTTGCGCCAAAGATGATGATGATGATGATGATGATGATCATTTTGGCCACTTTAAGGAGCTTTAGAATCCTAAATCACCATCGTTTAGTGCTTATACAAGTCATCTAATGACATTCTGTAAAAATACCGAAAAGCATGTAATTTAAAAATATAAAAGGGGACATTAATAAACATTTAAAATTTTACTGTGCTAAATACAAAAAAATCATCACTATACTCACTTTGAAATTCTAAATATGTTATAAAATAGCTAAATCATTCAGTGCATAGTAATTAAAATATTTTAAATATCAAGGAAGAAATCTTTAAAATATTACTACAAGTCAGAAAGAGTATTATATAAACTCATGTTTGTGAAAATTGCAACACCATGAAGGACTGATGCGAGTGAGCTGAAATTTTCAGAAAATGCGGCAAATTAGCGCATGATATGCAAATGATTAGAATTTCAAATGCGTAGCGCATGCATATGCTGATCAGCGCTCTGAACGGCGGTTGATCCGAATAAATAGACGGCTGTAGCGAGGCGTGTATAATAATACACGGTTATCTCGGTGGTTATCTGCTAGTGTTAAACGTTAGCTCAATCATTACTTATGCCTCTACGACGAAAGAGAGCGAGATTTGAACAACTTACAGAGTTTGAACGCGGCGGAGAATCATCTGCCTTCGTGAAGCTGGATTGTCTTATAGCAGTAGCCGCCGTGTGCAGCGTAACAGCAGCACAGCAATGCGTCTTGAAGCAGTGGAAGGACGAGTGTCGGACAACTAGAAGTCAGGGAGGGGACCCCGGAAATGTGATGTCAGCTCGCGATGATAGACACCTTGTCCGCATGGCTTTATGCTGAAGGACCCTACAGCTCTAGACAATTGGCAGCACAGTTATCAATAGCTACAGGTGTTTCATTGTGTCTCATCACCTGTAGATGTGTGTAGAGTGGATCGGGTTTTGCCAGACTCCTTTATACAGGATCCCCTCTCACGCTAAATCCATCGCCGCCTGCGGCAAGCAATGGGAGCATAGAGACTGGCGTGCTGGATTGGCAGCATGTCGTGTTTTCTGACGAATCCCGCTTTAATTTGTGGTACCATGATGGCCGCATTCGTGTCAGACGCTATGCCGGTGAACGCCACCTTCCGGAGTGCGTTATCGAACGCCACAGTGTACGAACACCCGGAGTTATGGTCTCGGGTGCAATAGCATATCATGGACGATCTCAATTGCTAAGAATTGTGGGCAATCTGAACAGCAAAACCGAAAATCCGTGAAGTTCTACAGCCCCAAGCTGTTCCCTTCCTTCAAAGCTTGCCAGGCGCTGTATTTCAACAGGATAATGCCTGCCTCATATCGCTAAGACTGTTCAATCCTTCTTTGCAATGCGGCAGGTACAGCTTCTTCCTTGGCCTGCGTATTCCCCGGATATGTCGCCGATTGAACATGTGTGGGATTTCGTTGGTCGGCGTCTCGCTCATGATGCTCGTCCTGTTGCTTCTGAAGACGAACTTTGGGTGCGCATACAAACAATATGGAATGCTCTTCCTCAGGCAGACATTCAAAATTTGTTTGACTCCATGCCACGTCGTGTAGCAGCACTTATTGCGGTGCGTGGTGACTACACAAAAATACTGATTTCAATCTCTTGTTATTGTTTGTTTGCTTTGAACATTTAATCATTTATTTGTACCACTACCACGCAACTGTGTATTAAATTTCATTCAATTATGACGATTCCTTCATGGTGTTGCAATTTTCACAAACATGAGTATAGTTCAAGAGCATATATATTTTGAAAGAGTATTAAACAAAGAAGTAGATGTAAGTGATATATATCTCACATCTACACCCTTGTTTAATACTCTTTCCAAACATAAACTCGGGGCAATATTTTAAGGATATATATATATGCTAATAGATTTCTGATATTGTAATATTTCATCTAATTTTTGCAATAAAATATTACGCCATTGAATAGCATATGTCTCTAATGTTCTCTTAAAATATGTCTTAAAGGAATATTCGTCGGTTGTTTCAAGAAATGCTGAACATTCTATTAATGAATTATGAAAAAAAAAAAAAGAAAATTGAACTTTTAATTATGAGATCTTTATTTACTACAAATTAATTACAGTCTGAGTAAAAACTTTAAAAGGCCAGTTGACATTTTTGAGAAAATGGAAACATTTAAACTGAAGAATTAAAATACCATTTGATTGATAATTATTGAGCTTAAATAAAAGTAAAAAAAGTAGAAAAATTAATTTGCAAATATTTTTTATTGGAAAATATTACAGAACACACAGATGAAATATTTGAGCCTGAGTAAAAACTTTAAGGCCAACATAGAAAATAACATATAAGAAAAAAATTACAAATTCTTAGAAGGTTGTAGGAGCTATTATTTCGAATTACTTCAAATATTCTTGTTTTCATGGATGAAACGAGTTTTTGACAAAGGGGGTTTGGTTTTATGCCATTCATCTTCGATTTCAGATTAGTAGATTTCAGCTCTGTTGTTGATGTAAAATGTCTCCCATTTGCATAAACTCTTTCTTGCTAAGTCAGCCCAAAAGGTTCTCGATTGGGTTGAGGTCAGGTGATCTAGCTGGCCATTTCACAGTTTCAACATTGTTGACTTGGAACCAATTTTTTGTGCTGTTACTCGAATGGATCGGTGCATTGTCTTTGATATTTCCACTTTTCTCCAGCAAGACATTCAGCATTTGGTAAAAGATGATTTGTTAGGACATTTTGATATCCTTGTGAATTCATTCTACCTGAAACGAATGCAATTGAGCCCGCACCATTGTAAGAAAACAGCCCCAAGTCATGACAGACCCTCCACCTAATTGGCGCTTGGAGAATATTTCTTTTTCATTTCTTATATCAGGCCAGTAGAAATTCCAGCCATCTGGTCCATCCAAATTCCATTTTTTTTTCGTCAGAAAAATAATTTCTATCCATTGGTTGTCCCAGGTCATGACTTTTCTGGCCAAAGTTCAAACGCTCTATTTTGTGTCTCTACAGTAACTGAGGCTTAGTCAATTTTTGCTGTATAAGTGTACCTTCCAGACCGTCTAATTGTGTTATAAATCGTTTTTTGACAAACTTTTTAACCTGTCGTGGGAATCAGTTTCCTGGTTGAGTACTTTCCAGTAGATGCAAGCTGTGAAACTCTTTCTTTCATCACGCGAAGACAAAGCTTTAGGTCTTCCCCCAGTATTCTTTTTACCATAACTGCCTTCTCAATTTTAAAAAATTGTTGACTAGAGTCTTCGATCTTCCTATCTTTATAACAATAGCATGACTACTCATTCCTGTTGAAGACAAAAGCTTCGATCTGTCCTCTTCACGATCAGTTAACTTCTTACCCCTTCGTCATCTTCACAAAGATCACCAATACTTCGAAGAAACGTATGACAAATATGAAAATTGCAGCGTTGTCACAAGCTAGTAGTTGCAATGGTAATTACACGATTATATTATATTTATTTTTAAAAAATGACTGGTGGCCTTAAAAGTTTTTACTCAGGTAGAAATACTAACTTTGTAAATAACCACATGTTTCTCATAATTATGTCTTTACAAATTATGTTTACAGCATTTATTTCTTATCAGTGAACTTTAATAATTATATTATTTGAATCCCTTTTTTATTTCATTTTACATTTTCTCAAAAATTTTACTGGCCTTAAAGTTTTTACTCAGGCTGTACATAAATTTAATGGATTTATGAATGAAAGATTCATAAATATTCAATGAATAAAGGGATTGCAGTCTATTTTAAGCACCATCCTCTAAATAAGTTTTGTTCCATTAGTGAGAAATTTTCAGTACCAAGATTTAAAACTTTTATGTCAAAAACGATCTGAAGCAATGCAGAATGGGAAAATAAAGAAAAGTATTTTGATACATTTTTTTAATCTAACTAAGGTTACAAAACTAATTTCATATATTCATGATTTTTCACTCCAGAAAGCAAAATACAAGTAGGAAAATTGATACAAAATACAATAAAAAAAAATAAAAAAAGACAGAAAAATATAACTCTATAAGAAATAGACACTATATCATACAATATTAAATATTTAATTCTGAAGAACAAAACACACGAACAAATATGACTCAAGCCTTGAGATAAAAAGATGCGTCAAACGTTTAAAGTTATTGAAATGCAGGTTCACATCTCTCCTGCGTTTTTATTTTATTTATTTTGTCCACAATAATAAATTCTTGTAAAAATGGTGTAAAAACGGAGTTTTTTTTTATCACAGCACTGATCTGTATATTCTCCTAATAGCAACGTCGTTGCCCGGTTATAGATTGCCAATTTTGTTTCAATCTAATTATTAATCCTTTTATTGGTGCAGTTGGTTAATTCCTTTATATTATAAAACGCTAATGTTAGATCACACAAAAATATGTTAATAGAGAAATACCTTCTATAAATACCTTGATAGAAATTGGTTAGGTTGTTCAGCCCATTTACCGGATCTAAACTGTTTGAGCAAGTGTGGGATGTTTCTGGAGTTTAGTTTGGTTTGTCCCTCTACTGTCATTTTGTTTCGCACTATTGGGCTAATTAGGCATGGAACAATAGTTTAACGTGGATTACTACTACTACTACACCACACCACATCACTGTGCCTAGAGCTGAGTTGCCCCTATACAGTTTGGGAATGATGCGGGTGAAAGGAAAGGACGCACGATGGAGGGGAAAAGTTTTTGCATAATTCACTTTTGGAGGTACAGAAGCTGAACAATGGGGAAAATTCATACAAGAACTGAACTAAATGTCAAAAATTTAAAAAATTGAAGAAGGATTAATATGAAATGCGAAAAATAAAAACGTTAGGTAAGAGATTTTAGAGACAAAAATTACAAGCAATATGATACAATAAGCACTACATATGAGATTATACAAATCAGAGAGCTGAAGGAATATTCATCAAATCAATTATTATAGAATTTAGAAAAATCTTAATAGCTAATAAATAAATCGACGGTAGGAGCAGTTGCTACAAAATTATGGACAAAGGTAATAAGAAAAAAGACAGGAGATATTACATAAGAGATAAATATGCTAGGTATATAAATAGAAAAATGGTATTCACATAAAAAAATTTTGATTTTGCAATTTGGAGTCTAATAATGAAAAAGAAAACGAATTGTTTCAATTTTAGTGTGCCCTAGAAATATGTTGATGGACCCACTTAAATTATATACATTATAATACAAAATTTCGTTTGTTATATGCAATAAGCATAAATTGTTTTGTAAAACAAATTACTTAAATATGCAAACATTGTACTGTTAAGTTACCTGAAATATATACACAAGCAAAGATTATTTTATAAAGTTATTTACTTTACATGATTCACAATAATAAATTATTTTAACAGCGAATTACCTTGATATTCTAAACAGTATATGCAAACACTTAGATTATTTAAAAGAAAAATTACTTAAAATATACACGCAAAAAAAAAAAAAGAAAAGATATATATATAGATATACACACACTTAAATCTTGTGAGAAGCAAAACTATAAGTATATACACATGATGAGTAAACACATGTCAATTGTTTTATAAAGCAGGCCACCGCCAAAATTCGAAACTGAAGCCTGTGGTACCAAAGGGCCAGAGCGTTAGCCAATTGGCCATCAGATCACTGGGATGTTCTGGGAGATGTATTTCTGTAATTAACTCACATCTACCATCGCTATTCAGGATCTTCAAACTTCTTTGACTCAGCAATGAGATTTGGTGCCAACTTGGTGTTTACAAACACCATCAGGTTGAGCATGGACATCATTGTCTATAACTATCGGGAATGATCACACTCTCTTACTGAATATCACATATTCAAATCAGATACAATGCTTTTAGTATATTTCCATTTTTGTATTTTAAAGCCATGAAATAATCCCATAGTTTTTCTTTTGTGTTTAATTTGTGACGCACTGTCTGATTTATGTTTTTTCAAAAATTCACCAAATACGAATGAATGAAATTATATTCCATTTTTTATATTTTAAAGCCATTAAATAACCCTATGGTTGTTTTTTTTCGTGTTTGATTTATGACATTCTGTCTAATTTATATTTTTCGCAAAATTTCATCGTATGCCGTTGAATAAAAATCATGCAGATTTTTTTTTTGGAAACAATTACACAATAAACTTCTGATTTACAAGGAAATAATGAGCACATAAAATATTGTTATAATTTTTAGTAATTAAGCAATATCTTCTTTGCATAGTGATGTTTTATATTGTTGAATGATTGTGTTATGTCTCAATAAATTAATTAGTTTCCGAGTTGCATAATCATCGAACAAAGAAATGTACAGATGTCTCGTTATTTTTATTTGATCCTAGAACTTTTAATGATGTTGTTACTTCCTTAGATAGAGGCAATAATTTCTTTCTTCGTCTAGCATTCTAAGATGTGCTTAAACACAGTAAAAGCCAATTACTGGTATGCTGCTTTTTCTTTTTATGATACATAAATGTTTATTTTCTTACACAAGTGTTATTCCTCTAGAATTGCTAGTTGATTCAAAGTACAATATATATAAATTTTGGGTTATATTATACCTTTGGGGTTCAATGATATATATTTGGAAGTATATTCTATATTTGAGGTACAATATACATGTTATTTCTTCCTTTATGGCGCATTTGCATTATAACTATTATAACTCTATTACATGTTGATAATTTTATATTAAATGAACGTCAAATTATCATGGCCCTGATATTATGCTTTTAAGTAGAAAAACAAACAAATTTTCACAGGGATGTGAAGTCAGTGCCAGATATTCTGTCATAATCGTCAAAGACTCCACTCGTTTTTTAAGACAATCTTCATATTCAGTTTGTATAAAATCGATGTCGTCTCCTAGCCAGATATATATACATTGCCATTGGACTATGAATTTAGCTTATATATAACATGAAATCGATACAAATTCATTTAAAAAGTTCATAAAAAGTTAGCATTTTTAAAATGTATCACCGTAAAACAGTTTTTATGGCAATCTTGATCTTCGCCATTTGGTATATAAAGAATCCGACGTAACACGGGATGCACAACGATCGACGCTTTTTCTATAAGGTGGATAACGTTTCCTCGAAGAATTTTAAAGTTGATTCTCTTAAAGTTCTGTGTCACAATGCATAAAACTCTAGAAAATTTTACTGAATAAATGACTTGCAATTTGAGTTATCCATGACAATCTTCATCAAATCTACTCCTACTTTCGTCCACCAATCTTCCATCATCTTTCTCCCATACCACATAGCTCGCCCTGTTGATAGAGCATGTATGAGACATCAAGGAAAAATATAATACTTTTAAAATTAATATTATTATTTATTGTTTTCCCCAATGCATATTTTAAAACATTTGATCTTTACTATTCAGTCTACTTGCTTTTACTATTTATATATCTTACTATTCATTAATATTTTTCTTCACTTTTTACCAAAGCATACTGTTTCTGTATGTTTATTATTAATTTTTAATAAGATAAAAGGTTTTATTAAAATGTTTTGCTCATACAAAAGCCACGTAAGCAAAAGATGAAATCTATATAACTATTCTGGGATACCACCTAACAGGCAAACTAGCTAATCGTACTTTACCAAAGGATACTTAATATACATTACTTAGTTTAGTCAGACGTTTATCCACGGGTGCTCCATCACAATAGAAGCTGCCCCCTTTCCTTTCAATCATGAGTCCATACGGGTTCGTGGGCTTGGTCTATATATCTATCAAGTAGGATAAGAAACAACTACACAACATATCACTTAGTAAAAATGGCTTCTCCATTCAAATCAAGTTCCAATCAACGACTCAATATTTACACATAAATAACTTTAGTAAATGAAACAAAGTTATTCAGAAAATTTTAACATTGCGAAAATAATTCAATTGGCAATAAGATAGTAAGAATAAATTTGAAAGTTGAAATAATCGAATATAAAATGTTAATACTTTAATATTTCTAATAATTTTCCTCTTACTTAAAACAACATACTTTTAAGTAAATCTTAAATACAAAAAGTTAATTAATTGAACTCTCAATATACAGAAATTTAGTATTTAAAATTATTTGACAGACATAATACAATAAAGTTTTGAATTAATATCCATTTTTGATTTGATAATTCTATAAAGTAACACGGTTTAGTTAAGGCACCTTAATTTAAAATAATAGGAGCACTAGCGTTTTTTCTTAATAATTTACTTGTTTTTATCTTTTCCTAAAAAGAAATAATTGTGTATAAATACATTAATTATTATTATTATTACTATTAGAATTAACATTAATATTTTCTTATTTTGTTAATTTATTATTATTTTTTTGGTTATTTTAAACAAATTAACAATTAATAAGATAGTGATCTAGAAGAATAATTTATAAACTATTAAACGATGGGAACATGTTTTCTAAACATTAATTTTACAATATTACCTATTTAAAAGGAGGGGCCTGATGGCCAAATGGCTAGCGCTCTGGCGTTCGGTACCACAGGTATCGGGTTCAAATCCCGGCTTTTTTGCCCATGGATGTTTCGGAATCCACTTTAAGCCGTAGGTCCCGGTCCTAATAGGATCGTAGAGCGTTGCGGGGCATTGTTACTCCGCGTCCGTGGCTTACCATCAAGTTACACGCGCCCCTGGATAATGCAAAGTGAGTAACATCGGTGCAGCCCTTATAGGCATTCAAAGACGTCCATGTCTGTTTGCCAGCTGCATTGGGAAAAAAACCCATTTAAAAGGGCAGATAAACAAATAAAGACATGAAACATATTAATTATTTTAATAAGGATATTTTTGAGAATGGTATACCTTGAATTAGCACAAAGAGTGTAAAAAAATACGTCAAATGATTTTCCTCTTCCCTGAAACAACGTTTTAAATAAATCTTAAATACAAAAGTAAATTAATTGAACTCTCAATATACAGAAATTTATTTAAAATTATATGTCAGACATTTTTTTTCTTCTTCTAATGCAGCTGGCAAATAGACCGTGATCTTTCGCCATAAGGGCTGCACTGATGTTACTCACTTTGCATTACCCGGTGGGCGTGTGTAACTTGATGGTAAAGCCACGGACGCGGAGTAACAATGCCCCGCAACGCTCTACGATCCTATTAGGACCGGGACCTACGGCTTAAAGTGGATTCCGAACCACTACAAACATCCATGGGCAAAAAGCCGGGATTTGAACCCGATACCTGTGTCACCGAACGCCAGCCATTCGGCCATCAGTCCTATGTCAGACATAATATAATAAAATTTTGAATTAATATCCATTTTTGATTTCATAATTCCGTGAAAAAAGTAATACGGTTTAGTAAAGACATCTTAATTTAAAACAATAAGGACACTTTTTTAAACCTTCACATTTAAAATAATAAATTTGCTAATTAAAATAGCGATTTTCATTTTTCATAGTAGCAGTACTGGTGCCACTCCTATTAATCTAGAGTGAAATTTAAATAGATCTCATCTCTCTGGTGTGCACTCTTCCTAAATTTTGTTTATCTAGCACATCAACTTCTCGGTGTTAGAATTTTATTTTCCGCCAGTATAATTTCATAACATTTTTTTTTTTACTTTATATTTGCTAAAATGTCAATCTTTCAAGATATACTATGTTTAACAATATTAAAAGAATTATTATGTTTCATGTCTTCCTTTATTTATCTATCCTTTTAAATAGGTAATATTGTAAAATTAATGTTTAGAAAACATGTTTCCATCGTTAAATAGTTTATTTTCTTCTAAGTATTCACGTTAACTGTTAATTTGTTCAAAATAATAAAAAATAAATAAATAAACAGATAAATAAGAAAATAATATTAATTCTAATAATAATAATCAGTCAATTAATATATTTATAAATAATTATTTCTTTAAAAAAAATAAAATAAATAACTTATTAAGAAAAATGTATCGAAATGTAAATATGGAAAATGGAATCAAATGGAAGGTGAAAATATTGAAATAATTGAACTTAGACACTTTTATATGATAAATTTTTGAGTAACTTTGACAAAATTAAATCCTAGGTAACCATTCTTAATTTGCTTTGAAGCATTTCTATCCTAGTCCAATTAATTTAATGTTAATTAAATTAAAATGGACTAATTAAATTAAATTAGACTAGGTTACACATTAAGCCTTACATTTACTTAATTTATTTACTCTTGAATCTTTAAGTGTCCGATATATAGACATATAATTAAACATAAACAATAGATGGAATACGGGTACATGAGGAATAATGTAAAAGGAGTTAATAATATTAAAATTAATAATAATAATATGTATACAAAACCAAAGAAAGTTATTAGTTCCTTAATCGTTATGTTTTTATGTACATATAATATAATACTATATTTAGATAGTTCCAGAAGATTTTGGTTAACTACTAAATGTTTTCGAATTTGACATTCCTTTCCGAGTAATCAACTAGCCATATAAGTTTTAATTTTGGCGAAACCCTACTGCACATGTTTTTACTTCACGGTGGACGGATATCAAGGGTTCGTTTTTGCAATGAAAAAGTAAAATTTAAAACAACTTTCAAATTCCACGTTTTGTACCCTAGTAGATATTGTTTTGGCTGTGACTTTGAAAATGATAATATCAGCGAATAGTGAGAGGGAATGAATTAAATGATAATTCAGGAGTAGAATTAATGATTCAGAAGTAGTAAATTAAAAAATTTTTGATGATGAGAAGAGGTAATCGCATGCTTCATTATCTACAACGAATAAGGAATTCGCTATTTTTTTTATTGAAAGGTAACAATTGAAGAATTGCTACGAAGATTACAATTTTATTTTTAATAGATACAAGGTAGCTAGCATATCATGTACCAATAATTTACTTTCAAAAGTAATGGATGAGTATGCAAGTTTCACGGGATAATAATGATTCAGTTGTTTCATATGCTGATTTATTGTATTAATTGATAACTTGGTATTGAATTTAGAACTATTTGCATTAGCAAACCGGTAATAAAAGAGTAGAATTACCAGTCGTTATTTCGATTAAATATTACTTAAGAGTAATTGCTCCAAAAATAAAGGTATTTATAACAAGTAACTTGACAAAAGTCATGGGATACCTCAGAAAGTTTATATCGTGTCGTACCCTCTTTTAAAATGCGAAGTTCAGCAACTCGAGTGGTAAAATGACTCAACAAGTCGTTGGAATTTTCTGCAGGAATATTGAGCCATGCTAATTTAATAGACGTCCATAATTGTGAAAGCGTTGATAATTTAATTTTTGGGCAATTTAATTAATTTTGATGTCCCATAAATGCTCGATGGGATTCATGATCATTGCCAAAATATTATACACTGAAGAGCCAAAGTCATTCGTTGGAATTGTCCAGAATTTTCAAAGCATCGCGAACAGTTAAATGGCCCGGTGCATGGCGCATTGTCATCTGTAAAATCACATCGTTGAAAGAGGTTTTGAAGTCCATGATGGCTGCAAGTGATTCTCAACAGCTGAACAATGCATTTCCAGTCAATGTTCGGTCCAGTCGCCCCAGAGGATCAAGTCCATCCACATGAAAAACAGCCCACACCATTACGGAGCCACCACCAGCATGAACAGTGCCAATGGCTGACAGTTCAGTGGTCCATGGCTTCAAGTGGGGTCTGCAAAGAGCCAAATTCGAACCCTACCATCAGCGTCAAATTACCAACTGAAATCGTGACTCATCGGACCAGGCCACGGTTTTCCATTCATCTAGAAGACCAACCGATGCTCACGTGCCCACGAACGACATCGCTTGTCGTTCTGTCAGTAAAGGCACTCGAGCCGGTCTTCTGCTGGAATAGCCAATGAAAGGAAAACCGTGGCCTGGTCCGATGAATCAGACGATTTTGTACGTCCCACATTGATTTGGTTATTTGACGCAGTGTTGGTCTGCAGAATTTACGACTCTTTGCAGACGTCGCCAAACTGTCGTTAAGGCAGGCGGTCGACCACTGCGTGCTGGTCCATGGTGGGATGTTTGCCTGAAATTTCATACTCGGTCCTCTTGACACAGTGGATCTGGGAATGTTGAATTCCCTAACGATTTCCGAAATGGCACTTGCAGCCATTCATGCGTCTAGCTCCAACAACATTCCGCGTTCAAAGGATGTTAATTCCCGTCGTGCGGTCATCATCACGTCAAAACCTCTTCACATGAATAACTTGAACAGAAATGAATGATCTGGCGAAAGCACTGCGCATTTATACCTGTTCTAATCGAGCATTTACTGGCCATCTGAAAATTTGCATATTGCTATCCCATGACTTTTGTCACTTCAGTGTATAACAAGTAACTTCGATTGGAAGACAGCAAGACACAGAAGAAAGTTTTGTCCATGGTCGTACTGTCATTAAAATGTTAACGTTCTTAAGCAACTGCGAGATTCAGTAAAATGCCAAATCACATCATATTGCATAAATCGATGATGTATAGATTCACGGATCATTGCCAAAATATTAAATATATATATATGTTAAATGCTCAATATTTTCCTAAACTCGCTCGCAACCTGATGTCCAATTGGCTAGCTCTCTGGCCTTTGGTACTGCAAGCTTCAAATTCCAATGATGGCTGTGGCATAGATGTTTGTTAGTTAAAACGAATCCATTTTTAAACTGTAGTTGCCGGTCTAATTAGTCACAAGCTGTGCACAGAATAACCGTAGAGCGACAAACAAAACCAAACCTAAACTCGCTCAGTTTTCCTTTACATTTCATCTACTTAAAATTTTTTATGGAAAAATACTTGTGAAAATAGTTAAACATCAACACTGACTAGTGTGATTAAATAAGGCTTGTAATAATCTTTTATAACATTCTATTACAGTTCGTATCGGAAGAATTTATAGTTTTGCGTTAATGGAAATGCTCAATGATATACCACGTATTGATTTTTACTCATATTTTTAATAAAAGATTCCCTAACATAATATGAGTCTAAAGCTCTTAAATCACCTTAAATATGCTAATCACACTCACAATAATTGATGCTGATATACATACATAACCAATAAAAATTTTTTATACAAAACCCACACCTATATATAGTATGTTTGTTTTCTATTCAACAAAATTCATAATAATAAATAAATATATTCTTTCATTTTAGAGGATCTTTTAATTTACCCGAAAGGAAACACACAACATGCAATCGTAATGGCTAATCCCGAATCAAATATCATGGAATGGAAAGTAAATCTGATACCACCTGTTAAAAATGCCGTGATGGAGAGTCCAATAACGGGAATTCCCATTCAGAGATGAAGATATCCATTGCGAGATTGTCCCTTCGCTTTAGGAAATTGTTTCGGGAAGTTAAGGCCAATAAATGAAGCTCTTTCGCGATGACTAAGAATCGTGCCTTCATTGCACACTGGGGAGAGCTTTCGACCTTTGCCTATACTTCCACTAATCCTATCGAATAAATATCCGGGAATTTATTCGAATCGAGTACGGGCATCTATTTCTCTCTGGTGGGAATGAAAACGCTGATCTCGAACTTGCCGAGCATTTATTTTCCACGGAGTTGAGGATTATCGGTTTCTTGCAGCGTTCCCTTGTTGGGATTATTTGTTGTTTTGATCAATACAAATACGTAAAAATTGATAAAATGGCCACCTTTCAATCGAAATGAACTCTAACAAAATTGAAGATAATTAGCAATGGGTCGTTATTTTAAATTTCCTTTAAAATCCCTCGCCTGCATATAAAAATATGTATTACAGTCAATAGCAGTTTTTGCAAATGGGATTATCGTTGCCTAAGAACTTGACTATATACATGTATACATGTGATACAATATACCTGTGATTTTTCGCCAGGGTGTTTTCTTTCCTTGTAACCTTTAAAATAACTCAACTTGGTAAATTTAATATTTAATGAAATAATTTTTCAGAGATTAAATCAAGACCAGGTTTATGTTTTTCCTGAAGGAAGGATTGAAAAAGCCAATTTTAAACGTGTCTAAAATTTATATTTGGTTAATTATTTCTGTTCTTTCAGTTATATTTTGTTTCATTTCGGATCCTAATTGTTTCATTGATAAAAAATATGTTAAGAAAGATGTTCGCCTCTCTAGTGAAAATAGAAATGATATTACTGAGCTATTAATCAGCTATTAATTGGAACAAATTTGAGATGGTCATCTAATGGCTATTAGAAATATATATTATCAATCATTAATTAGAAATAAAATATTAAATTGTAATCTAATAATAATATTATTATAAGTAAAAATAACATATAAATGTTTTATTGAATTGTAATCTAATAATGAGTAATATAGTATTTTAATAAATAATTACATATAAATGTTTTATTGAATTTTAATCAAAAAATGAGTAATTTAATATTTTAATAAATAATTGCATAAAAATGTTTTATTGAATTGTAATCTAATAATGAGTAATGTAGTATTTTTAATAAATAATTACCCATAAGTGTTAAATTAGAAATGCAAATTTACGTTTTATATATCTTTCAAATGCAGCTGGTAAATACTTAGACCGTGATCTTTTATACCATAAGGACTGCACCGACATTACTCATTTAGCACTACCCAGGGGCTCGTGTAACTTGAAGATAAGCCACGGATACGGAGTAATAATGCCTCTGCAACGCTCTACGATCCTGTTAGACGTGGACCTACTGTTTAAAGTGGATTCCGAATTACTACAAATATCCATGGCACCGCCGGGACTCGAACCCGAAATCTGTGGTGCCGAGTGCCATAGCGCTGCCCACTCGGCCATCAGAGTCCCCATTTACGTTTTATATAATTTATAAGAATTTTTGTCTTTTAAATGCACAATGAGATAATATTTATAATGGAGTTGCGATTTAAGCAATAATATATTTTTTTTTTACAAATTTCCTTTATAATGAGTCTGGGATTTTTAATTTTATTTCTTTTATAAAATTTCATATGTACCAGTACAACTACTACTTTTTAATGAGATGTGATTGATTTTAATTGCGGGAAATACGTTGTATTTATTCCATTTTTATAATTTAATTTTCACTGTTATGGAAATAAGGAACTTAAGGTATTGTGTTTTGTTGCGTATCATTAAAATGGTTTTACAAATTAAAAAAAAAAAATGCAAGTAGTATCATTAATAATAGAAATTTTAACGGTTTTAAAAAATGACTAGTACATTTAAATAGTTTAATTCAGGAAAAAAAGGAATATTTTAAAACTGTCTAGTGGATTTGCTTCTTATTCTCTGTTTTGAATACTATTTTCCTTCATGAATAAGTTTTGGGTGTTATAAAGTTTTTCTAGACATTTAACCGTTAGGGATTACCACCAATTTTGAGGCTTCAAATTTTTAATGAGCTAATTAGAAAAATCAATAAAATGTTACACCGATCTGCAGCTTGGATCGTAATAGAGTATTCTCTTTTATGAGCATCAAAATATTCCTTTTTCTTCATTTCATTTAATGAAGGTAATTTGCTTCAAGATTTAAACAATATAACCATCGTTTTCCTGTGAGGAAAAACGAGCCTCAAAGAGTTCCCTCAACATATTAATGTGTTTTGTAAGAGTGTTAGTTTGAATAATATTTGAAAATAAAATATTAAATATATCAACATATCTTATTTATAAACCATGAAATTATAAACTGTGGGTTATAAAATTTTTCCAACTGTGGTTTATAAAAATTTTTAAACTGTGGTTTATAAACTATTTTATAAACCATGAAATAGCTCATTAAAATCTATAGAAATGAATACTAAAAATACGAGGATTACTTTAAAAAAGGATGTTTCTTTTATTTCAGTGACAATATTGGTCAAATCATAGAAGCAATCACATGTATTTTGAGCAGAAGAAAAATTCACAATCATCATTACACTTAAATCTGATCTGTGTTAGTAAGACAGCAAGTTAGATGGTTTCCAATAAAAATTCAAACAAAATGTGAGATTCGGTTACTCGCATTCTACACGCAAAGGACATAGTGCTGTAGAAATTCATCTAGAACTTACAGCATTTATAGATTTGCAATAATTGTGGAATAAGTATATTCTAATGATTCGTCTGCCAGGTGTTACTAGACAATTCAAAAAATTTAGATTGGAACTGTTGGATCAACATTTCTTATAGGCACAATCCTTCACAAAATGATTTTCAATTTTATTATAATTTAAACTTGTAGTGTGATCAGTGAATTCTTAAATTAATTAATTCTTGGCTGACTGAATTACCAGACCGTGGAATTCTATACGCAGAATTGATTCAAAATTTCTATTTAAATATCGAAAATGTTTACAAGTTTGGAGATTAAGTGGGAAAATGATAAAGGTATGTTAGTCACATTTTTCTTTTTCTTTTTAATTTGCACTTCAAATCGTTCCTGTCACTTGAAATAAACCTCTTGTTATCGCCAAAAATGAAAATGTCCTTCATTGTTACTTCTTTTTAGATAGGACTTTTGTTTCCTTATCTTGTTATTTGTTCACTTAAATTGCAAATCCATGCTTATGGATATTTTAATCTTGCTTTCATCTTTTAGTGAGAGTTATAGAAGATTTTCAAAATTTATAAATGATAAATCCTGTAACCTCTCATGCTGTCCAGTCTATAAAGAATAAATTTTTTTTTTATATTTTTATTTTAGAGCATTACAGTTGATTCGTTTTAAAATTGAATAAATTCTAGTGCTAACAGTTAATCCATTTAGACTTTCTCTTACATGTTCCATTGATTGCAAAGTGGAAGAAAGTTTAAGTTCCTTCAAAAATAATTTTTGTTTTTGAAAGAGCGAGCAATGAAGTTATATCTTGATGTAATATCATCCATTTGATCGATTTAACGAAGAGTTTTATTCCAGCCATGTTACTGTTATAGAAAAGATAATTTAAAGAATTTATCTAGAATTAAAGTTCCAGCAATCTTAAACAAACCTTTAAAGCGGAATTGGTTTGGAAACATATATATATATATATATATATGTGTGTATGCGCGTGTGTGTGTGTGTGTGTGTGTGTATGTGTGTATGTATATATGTGTGTGTGTTTCCAAACCAATTATATATATACATATATATATTATATATATTCATTTTTGTTTTTACTTCAACATTTTTCATTATCTAAAGAAGTTTTAACTGATTTCTTGCAATTATATACATACAGAAGGTGTCTAGAATGTGGATCATGCGCATTTGTTCTGCTATAAGCTAATAAATTGAAAGTAGTAGCTTTATATTTTTGAAAGATTTAATATTCAAATTTTCTCCTTTTTTAGCCAGGCTTTTACTTTTTCATCAGCAATTTCATGAAATGTTCCTGATTCGATAATTGCAAATTTGTAATGTTTGTTAAAAAAATAACTTTTTTTTTCATTTATTTTGTAATTTTTAATTAATATTTCTTAATGGGCATGTCTTAAATCGTTCGTTGTGGTCCATGATGACTGTGGTCCTTTCAAATAAAAAAAATACCAGTAATATTTTAAATAGTGAACAAATACCCTATTTATTTAATTTACACTTTTTTATTTTTGATTACGGGAAAAAAAATACGGATACTAACATTCGAAATTCTTTTTTTCAACTGGACGCTCTGCAGGTTTCCTCCTGGGTGGAACAACTTCTTTTGGTGAATCCCAACAATCTAAATTTTGTAACAAGTTACCAAAACATACCTTACCCCAAAAATATCTTACCACAAAAAATACCTTAATATTGTAACAAGTTACCAAAAAAAATACTTTACCAAAAAAAAAAAAATATCTTAAATTTTGTAACAAATTACCAAAAGATACCTTACCACAAAGAAGATACAAATTACCAAAAAAATATCTTACCACAAAAAATATCTTAATATTGTAACAAGTTACCAAAAAAATACTTTACCAAAAATACCTTAATATTGTAACAAATTACCAAAAAAATACCTTAAATATTGTAACAAGTTATCAAAATATACTTACCACAAAAATATCTTATCACAAATAATACCTTATCACAAAAAATACTTTAATATAGCAAAAAGTTATCATACATACTGACACTTTTTATTTTTGACTACAAAGAAAAATATACGGAAACTAACATATCGAAACTCTTTTGTCCAACTGGAAGCTCTGCTGGTTTCCTCCTGGGTGGAACACTAGTCTTCTTTTTCGTGGATCACAACAACCTAAAACTTTGGACCTGGACCTGCTAAACTAATAAATCGTGCCTGCCCCTAATGTCCCCACCGTCATTATCCCAGAGAATTGAAACAATTACCTTCTGTGGGGACAAGGGGACGGAAGGGGAGAGACATTGTCTCGATTTCATGTTCGGCTAATTGCATTTTAATTCAAAAACGAGTTCCACCTCCGATCTGCGGAGTCCAAAAGGAATGGTTGGCAGACCCGCCTATTTCGGTCCTGGTGCGGTTGCTTGCGATTTATCTGCTACCTCATCTGATTGAATGCTTGTCGCAGGCCTGGCCTAATCGATGACTGTCCTAGGGGGCTCTAGTGCCCCTAACTCGTTGGCAAAAGTCATTAGCAAATTGCATGCCTGATGAGACTTTTGTCGAGGTCCATCGAAGAGCCACGCTCAAGATCTAAAAGTGGATTTTGAAATTAATTGTCCAGGATGATTAAATTTATATGATTATGTATTAGGATGACCATTATTATATCCCTTGAATTAATCCCCCATTTTAGAATTTAACGAATGAAGATGGTCATACTTCTCAAGCAGTTTTAAAGAGTTAAAATAAGAACTTTAGAATAATTATTAATTTTTACCTACGAAATATTTTTATAAGTCTTTATGCTATACGATTTTTTTTATCATTTCGCTAATGCAGTTCACGTTGTTTAAAAATTGCTGAGAAACAGACAAATATAAACTCACTGATTAAAGTACTTCAGTAATAGAGCACTGCTTAGTTGAATATTTGGGCAGAAAGGTATACATTTCGACAATAATCGATTTAATTTCGATTTTTAAAATCCTAAAATGAATGTAAAAATAGGATTTATAGAGCCATTTTAAACATTTCACGAAAATTCTCGCTGTTGTCAATATAATGGGAGATACGAGTGCTTGCATAAGGTGAGTGACCATCTGCAAGAACATATTTGGGATCTGATATACTAGAAAAACTTTTGAGTTGGGAATGATGGATTCCGTTCGTCTTTCAAAGAGAATTCTCAGTTCCTAAAGGAAAGATGGGGAGGAGGATTTCTTTGATCAACACTTCTACTTAGGGCTCCGTAGAGGGCTGGGGTTTAGGTGTGAGATCCGGAGGTAGATGACTGGGCTTAACGTATTTAAATCGGAATGAATATAAAGACTATTCCATGCTTTCAATATCTTCCCTTGAATGCAGTTTTATGTTTCCAACTATCAAACGGAATAAACAATTACAGTCTAGACACATTTTAGGTCAAGTGTAATGTCAGTGTCAAAATGTGAAACAATATCATGATGTTATGTTTGGTAGCATTCCCCATAACAACATTCAATCCTCTATAATGAAGGAATGAATTTTAAGAATTTCTTTCCTTCTAGTAGCTGAAGACCATTATTACTACAGATTTTGAATCTGGATCACTACAGAACATTAATTTGAGTCACCATAGCGATCCTAAGATATAGGCTCCTAGTAGTGATCCTAGGTTGGATCACCAGTAAATTATCGACATTAGGAGACCCATAGTGAATCTATAATACAGTCTCTTCATTATAAATCAAATCGTACAAAATATATTTTATAAAATAGGTAACAGTTTTTATTAATAAAATAATAAAGCAAATTTTCCTCTGGTTCATGATTTTTTTCTGCTACCATATTAATAAACTTTTGTACTTCAGTATTATAGTTTAAAAAGGATCTACTCGTTTTAAGAGTCCCTTTTCAGATTATAAATAATAAAAAAAACCAATAAAAAACAGTTGGCTTTAAATGTTCCTTAAAAGCATTATGTGTATGAGTTTTCGAATTAAACACCACAATCCTTATGTACTCATGCTTTAAAAATAAACTCTATGAAATATTTGCTACATTGAAAGGAATGCATTCTTTGACACTTGCATTGAAATTAATGAAGTCATTAATTGACGCACATGCCTGAATATAGACAATCCTTCTGTACACATGTTCGAGATATATAAGTAAACAAGAAAAAATATATATTTCAAGCATTTTATTGTACTAATTTTATTAGCATGTCACATACCATCATATAAGTAAGATACAAAATTTGTATATTTTTATTTGTATATTTGTAAATTTGTAAATTTGTATATTATATATATATATACTTACAAGTGCTTTAATTAGTTTATATATATATATATATATTGAAAATTACAGATATTTCAGTATTATTTTAAATAATAAGCCTATATTATTAAAAATAAAACACTTTTCAATACAAAACAAATCTAATAAACAATAAATATTAAAAACTTTCAATTTCAAAACAAAAATTTATTGAAGTATTTACTAGAAATATTACAACAAATCAGCTTTCTAATTAGAAAAAAAGGCACATCAGTGTACGAATGACACTTAATGCTACATTCTAAATATTTTAGTTTCTTTGCAAGAAAAATCAGAAAGGAAATGCCAGAGATGAGGACGTGAGATTTGAAACACCATAACCATTATAAAATGTCCAACAAATTCGTAAATCCATTTAAAATAAGAGTTTGAATATTAAATAAATTGCCCATTTAAGTTCACCACACATTGATTTAGTTCCTTAATACCAAAAGAAACGAGTCGAGAAATTTAGTAAAACAGAAATGCATGCTAGACAAAACAGTAAACGAAGATGCTTGCAAATCGTAACGATCCATTAATAAACTTTATTACTCGTTACCACTCGGGGTGAAAGTCTTTATATACTGCAACTTAATAATGAGGTTCAATCTACCACTCCATCTAATGGGAAAGAACCACCTTTTGCTTGTTGTTTGTGGGGATGTATTTTTCTTTTTCATGGCCATGTCTCTTACTAGGGAAGAAAATTTCGAACAAAACAACAAATAGTTTTTGATGTGAACGTAAGCTTACTACACTGTTATGCAACACAAATTACTTACATCTCAGAAAAGATAAATTAATTCAACATATTGTTATGAAATTCCTCCTTTAGATACTTTATTTTTCGCTGTATCATTTTTTTTGAGACAATTTGATTAATTTTTTTGGAATGAAATCCTTTATTCATCGCAGTCTTATTTTTTTGTATTTTGTGTATCCTCCCCAAAAAATACTCAGTTAATCAAACAAACATGGTGAGTTTTTGTTTAGCAAGTAATTTTTATTCGGTTTTTTTTTCTCTCTCTCCTTTAACGTGGAATAAATGATTAATATCCCATCATGAAAGAGTTTTTTTTTTCTGGTACAAAAGGTGTGATAGTATTAAAATTGAGTGAAAGTAATTGTGAGAAAATAAAGGGTGATGATGAGGAATATACATTTTTAATTCTTTTTTTTTTTATCTTTTGAGAAAAAAAAAAATATTATCAACAAGTTTCGTAATAGAGTAAATAAGTGTTTTATTAAACATATTTGGAATATTCGATATTGATTTTCCTCTTTTATACAAGCTAATCAAAATTCCCTTTGACATTTCTGTATATACAGCATTTATACAAAGTGGCTAATATTGCTAGTGACCGTTTATATATATATATATATAAATCCCATTTGGTCGTGTAGATAGCAACGTTTTAAACTGTCAATAATCTGTGTGGCCTGGTGGAAAGAAGGAGGGGGCAACTTCTGTTGTGATGGAACACCCCTAGGTAGAAGTCTGACTTCGCTCTGTGTCATTGAAGAAGAAGGGTAGTGCCTTCCGGGAGGACTTTTAGTGGGAACATTTTTTAACTTTTAAGAACCGCATTTGTGTATCGCATGGCAGAAAACTCCCATCATTTAGATTAGCTTGTCTCGTTAGTCAGACTACCTTTTTTTTTTTCTGAACAACTTTAGTTATTGTGAGAAAACAGTTGTTAGTTGCTTGTCAGAAAACACCTTAAACAATATGTCCCTATATAATATAACTTTAAGGCGTAGGGTTGGCAACTCTACCCCGTAAAAAAGAAACATCTTCTGTGTTGGAATCTGTCAGTAGGTAGACGGCCTCTGCTCACCATGGGTCTGTAGTGCCATTGAAGAAGGAGATTGTTGTACATAAGTATCATGCTATATATATGAGAAATTTTAATTTCACTGTAAAAATAATGTATTTTTTTAAATTACTATTAAATTAATGTTTCATTACAACTGTTTTCGAGACTACACATCAGTAAAAATGAAGAGCATATTACACTCTAAAATGCGAAGTCTAAATGTTATTTGTTTCCTCAACTGAATTTTAATTTTCTATTAAAAATAAAGGCAAACATATTACGATGAAAAAAACACATATATGTTATTTTGCAATGTTAATGCATTTTAAAATGATTTTTGTGCCAAGTAATTTGTATTTAAAAATTAATTATTATGAAGGTATTTAATCAGATTAGACGGTTACAACTACTCTGCATATACTCTCTACTCTTCATCAGCTCTCTATTTTTTTATTCCTTTTTGCAATACTTTCAAATATAAACTGATTTCTTTAAAAGTTATGAGTGATAAAAACATTTTGCGAAGTCTTCTTCGAATTGAGGAACCCTACAAAGTGGCAGAAATGGAAAAGAAAGCAATACCTCTATACATTTTACGAGTACCTATTCTTTAATGTACTGCTTTGTTTAATTATTTTACTGTATTATTTAAAATAACACTTTGTTTAAAATTTCAAGAGTCATTGTAATCTTTTCCTCTTCAATTAATTTCCAGAAACCAAAAATCTTTTGAAGGAGATCTTTTCAGCTGGCCAAAGGCACCATGAATGAAACGTCATGGGATCGCTGTAGATTTTTGAAAAAATGGCGTTTTCTTTATGCGCTTTTGAAATGTTTTCCAAGATATGTAGCTGTAAAATTTTTTGAAGCAGCGTTTTCTGGTACATGGCGATTTTTTTTTATTTTTTTATTTTTAAATTTATTGTGATAAAGAGTTTATTAAAATTTTTTATAAAGATAGGTCATAAAATGATATTTTTCCTGTCAAAAATTAGGGCTATGAGTGGATTTTGACATTTTTCCCACTCTTTTTAATTCATTTCTAATTTTACATTGAAAAGAAAATTGCAAAATCTTAAGGATTAATATATTTTATTCAGGAAAAAAGTTATTTTTTCTTGGATATATTCATGACGCATGTTTATGAATATTATTTTACCTAAATTATCATAAAAATATGATATTTTTCTTTGGTTTAAAACCACAAATTAAAAATTATTAAATTTCATTTTTTTAATTATTTTGACAAAGATTCTCGTTTCAAGAAAAAAAATAATTAAATATTAAACATTTTCAAACAAGTTTTAATAATTTAGTTAGCCATGAAAAAATTTGAAAAATCTTTTTGGACATTAAGAAGGATTTATGAAAAAGTCAATTAGATAGATTTGCCATTAAGTAATAGCTCAATATTAATTTGTTTAAGATTAATATATATTTTAATTTCAAAAAAAGAGTTATTTTGAATATCGATTTGATTGGACATGTTTATTCAGATTTCACATTGTAAAAGTGGAAAATCTTAATGAATTAAAATACATTAAATATTTTTTAGCTTACCATAAAAAAGTCACAAATTGTTAAATTATACTGCAAAGATTCTCATCAAGAAAAAAATATATTTAAACTATTATTAATATTATTATTATATCTACATAGCCAATATTAATGAAAGAAATTTAAAAACAAATTAATTTAAAATTTTCCATAAAATAGGTCATAAACATTTTCCTGTGTTTTAGGGCTATGAGTTGATTTTGACATTTTCCCACTTTTCTCCTTTCTAATTTCACATTGAAAAAGAAACTTGGAAAATCTTAACTCCATTATTAAAATTTCCTTAGACTATGAATCTTTTTATCCCAGCTTACCATAAAGATATGATCTTTTTTTTTTTTTTTGGTCACAAATTGTTAAATTTCTTTTTAATTAACTGCAAAGATTCTCATCAAGAAAAATTTAATATTTATATAGATTAAACAAAAAAAAACTTTTAAGAATTTAATTACCAAAATTTCGATTTTTGGACATTAGAAGGATTAAGATTCCATTAGAGATTTGTAATTAGAGAGAGATTAATATACTTTAATTTCAGGAAAAGATGTATCTTGAACATCTATTTATTAAATGTTTATTGAGATGTAACTACCTAAAATACATTAAATATTGTTTTGAATAGGGGTGGCCAACCCACAGCCAGCCTTTAATATTTTTCCGGCCAGTGATAGTAATCCCACTTTTAAGAAATATATTTATTTTATAATGGCCAAAGTAATTAAAACCAATGTATTTAAAAAATATATTATGTTTCCACCTATATATTCAAAACTAATTGTCGAAATTATGAGAAAAAAACTTTGATTTTCAAATAATATTCTTGCGAATATATGACAGATATTGCCTATTTTATTTATGTGTTTATATTCTATATATCAGTTTGCAAAATAATTAAATTATATTTTGCATCTATAACACCTAATCTTGGAACAATATGACAGGTTCCATGTTTCATTTTAAGTGACCTCAGTGACGCAGTGACCATACCTAGATACGCACAGTTGATTGTTAATAGTAGAACAAACCAGGCTCTTAGTTGAAGTTGTTAGCGCTTTTCATTCAACTTACAACTGCAGAACGTTTTTTCAAAAATGAAGTTTGTCAAACACGAAACACACTCAAACATTACGGATGCTACCTGAAACACCCATTACGATGTGCAAACACCCAAATGGAGATAGAATTGGAAAATATAACAAAGAGTTGAGAAATAAATATCACACTAGTAAAATAAATATTTTTTAATAATTTTATTTTTATTTCGCTTATATTTATATATTTTTTAATGATTACATTTCTTTTATTTCGTTCATATTTATATTTTTTTTATATTTCATTTTTAGTATTATATATTTCTTTACAATATGCGTTTAGTATCATTATTATTATATTATGTTTACATGTAAGAATATTTGTAAACGCAAAAATAATAACTCATTATGTTTAAATTTTCCATTCCAAAAGATGTCTATAGTGGGTCTAAATCTAATATGGGAATATATAATTTTATATGCTACCCGCGGGGTTATCATGCATTTCCAAAGAGTTCCGCAATATCATTTGGGTTGACCACCCCTGTTTTAGAACAAAATATTAAATTATACAACCGAATAAAATATTATTATTATTAATATTATTATATGCAAATAACCTATTAATAAAAGAAATTTAAAACCACAAAGTATTAATACAATATATCATTTTCTGATCTGAACTTCTCTTCTTTTCATACAAAAACTCAACAATGAGCAAACTTCCCTGGCAAAAAAAAAAAAAAAAAAAAAAAAAAAACAACTCCTCACTTACCTCACCATAAGCAAAATGCAAAATTCCTTTTATTAATTTTTCTTCCTTCATTATTTTTCTCTGCTCACTTATGATGCTAAAGGAATGTGCAAAAAAAGGAAGAGTTTCAAGAAAAGGTGGCAAAAAAGAGATTCTTTGAACAAAATATCGAAACCGCAGAACAGACTCATTGTAGGAAAACTTTCGACTCTACTGAATATTCCAGATGTCGCATTCTTTTGAAGGAAAAAGAAAACTAATTTTAATAAAGCGAAACGAATCGATTGTCCTATGAGGAACAGTGACGCACTTCTGGATCTTCCTTTGGGACTGCAATGAGTTGAAGCCCGAGTCGCAGTTGTCAAATGTCATTTATCTAACTACCTGTTTTAAAGGACTTATTTCTTAAGGGGATGGAATTTCGTTATCCATAATGTATTTATTATTTCAAATTGTTTGCCAGTTGCATTTGAAAAAAAAAAAGTTCCAATACAAGAAAAAAAAAACTGATTGCACGTGTAACCTAAACATCTCAAGATATTTTATACATTTTTTTTTTTAATTTCTTCCATTGGAAGTAGAAATAGAAGAATAGAGAAATAGTAGAATTAGAATAGAGAAATAGTAGAATTGGAAGTAGAAATATACCATATCAGTAGATGTAGAAATAACAAAATAATAGATAAAGTAGAAGTAGAAATAGTAGAATAGAGTAGAAGTAGAAATAGTAGAATACAGTAGAAGTAGAAATAGTAGAATACAGTAGAATAGTAGATACAGTTGAAGTCTAAATAGTTAGTTTAAGTAGCCACGCATGATTGATGTAATTAACTCGCAACTCTGGAAATATGATTTCAATCAAAGCATCTTTCGGAGCTACCATATGCAAAAATTGTCTGGTAATTTAATTTATTGTGTATTTCCATGGAATACAATATGCCCATTGTCAATTCAGCAATTGTTCTGAGATTGACAGTGCCAATGCATCGTATTGCAATTGAAAACATATATTTATGTTAAGATGTAATGTATTTACATTTCGACATAGGTATGATTGTTTTAAACATGTGTTAATTTTGTCCGCATATGTAGCACGTGGAATGATCGGCAACGTCTGTCTGAAATCACCGGACAGCAGCAGCTGAGCGCCATCGAAAAAGTCTGTTATTATCGTTAAGATCTTTCATTATTTTATTCAGAGCTTCAAGTGAATGTTTGGGCCATAGCGCATTCTTCCTACATAATAATTTTTGCATTTTGGCCATACCGGAATTCTTCTTTATGTTGCACATTGTGTTTGTAATTCTGTGAACGTTCAATGGTAACTTTAGTGCTAAATGGGCAATGCCAGATGAAGCAACTGCCAATGCTATATGATTTTGTGATCGAATGCGTGCAAGAATCAGTGAGAAGAAGATTTTGCCAGTGCAGCCTGGTGCGTGAAAAAAAAAAAAAAAAAGACAGAATCTGCCTTGTTGTGCTGCAGTTGACAAATTAATTCGATCGTACTTGTTCTTTTGTTCAGTAGTGAATAGTTTCTCACTATTTGCAAGGAAAGTAGTCAAAAAGGCTGCATCTATCTGTTGTTCTCGCTGAACGTCGCTCTTAATGATGTTTGTTTCTGGGAGGTTAGGCGATGGTATACTGAAATGAATGATTGACCTATTCCAAATGAAAATGCAAATATCCTCATTCTTGATTAACATCTCGTTATACATTTTCGACAAAAAATCGATATTTGGATCTTGATCAGTGATCCGAATGCGAAGCAGAATGTCATAGTTTATGGAGTCTTTATATTTGTTCAAAGAAAAAAATACCGTAGAGCCCGGTTGCAACGCCATTTAGCGTGTCCAAGTTGTGAATCTAAATAATCCGGGGAAATGCGTGAAAGCAAACAAAAATTTCATCAAAATCGGTCCAGCCGTTTAGCAGGAGTTCAGTGACAAACATACCTAGAAACCAATTGCAGTGCCACCTACAGGGTCCAATTGTAAGTCTAAGCCATCAGGGGGCATGCTCAAAAGAACAAAAAAATTTCCTCAAAATCGGTAAAGCCTTTTAGAAGGAGTTCAGTGACAAACACACATACAGAAGAATTATATATAAAGATATATATCTTTAAGATATAAAAAAAAAAAAAATTTTAAGATATAAAAAGACCTTAAGTTCTAAAGATATAAAATAAATCAAAATTTTCAAAATATCTGATGCCATTTCAAATTTTTAAGTGCTAGTTTTTCTGTATCAGATGCATTTTTTTCTGATTTTATCCGGCTTTATAGCATTACCTCGTTAGTCCAGCAGGACAATTACTCTTTTGCATACTGCAATTTTTGTATACCCACTTATATCCATATATTAATGCCATTCTTGAGAAAAACATTTTATTCTCAAGAATGGCATTCAACTTTGGGCTTTTGGGTCAAAATTCTTTAGTCAATGTATGCATTATTACATTTAAGATAATTTTTTTGTGTCCTATTACAGCATTGATGAAAACATTTAACCAAATAATTTAATAAACACTATGCATTGCTTACTTTTCAAAAATGCTAAGAATAATTAGAAATTACTTATAAAATTTCACTTATGTTTTCAAAAAAAAATCGATTAAATAAATTCAAAATTATAATTAATGTAAATTAGAAAACTGAAGGCGTATTGAATATGAATAAAACATTTTAATAAATTAATTAGCAAACTTTTTTTTAATGTTCCTGTTGATGTTAAAAATATATAAAATATAATTATAATTAAAAATATAAATGGAAGATACGGTTTAACTTCGAATGAGAAAACTTTTTAGTCTATCTATTTTGTTTTTTATTTAAAAAGCACCACTAGTGTAATAAATTACTATTCGCGTAATTGAAGAATATGATCCATAGTAGTTTACCTATCTGATAGAAATTGAAAACATTTTTTTGTACTGAAAAAGTTCTAATTATTTCTTGTATTTAATTTATTTTTTTTATTATCAATTACTGTTTTCAATAAACATACATAATTGTTCCATTTCCCCTACTTATCAGGAAAAAAAAAGAAAAAAAATCGAGAATTTGTGAGTAGACATTTTTATTTTCGAATTTTGTGGTAAAATTAATAATTCTGTGTTTCCATGATTCCATGTCCAATTTGTTGCTGTTGTTGATATCGTAACTGAATAGTAGGTTTGATATTGAAGTCATTACATTTACCTGCCGGAAGAATTCAATCATTTATGTAACTGATTCAGTTTTTACAATGGGAATTTTTTTTTTGTAACACAGTGCTAAAAAACAATGTTCTTTTTAAGCAAAGCGATACCGATAGAAAAATCTTAAATCTCGTAAAAAAAAGGTAGTTATTAATGAATACCTTTAAAAATGAAAAATTTGACTTTCATTGGGGCAAATTGTGTTATGCTTAAAACTTGGATTCTGTCATGTAGATTTGCACGAAAACGTTTAAATAAAAATACTATTAGTAAACAAAACAAAATATCTATTAGTTACATGATACTCAGTTGCTTGAGACTTATGTAGTTCTCCTTTTATTGCTGAAATCGGGGTTACATCAAAGTCTACCGAAGTATAAAAATATAATATGTATTATGACTAAGATTTTTGTAGATAAATTTCGTTAAAAAATTTGAATAAAATATTTTGAACATTTGATAGAAAAATTTCTGTTCAAATTCATGAATTAAAACACTCATTTTATACAGACATCCATTTTTTATAATATTGACACGTTCAAAGTTACATGCACATACACATTACATAAAAGTTAAAATATACAACATGACGTAGGCTTCAAAGTAAAATATAATAAGATTTAAATATTGCTGTAATTAAGCCTAATCATTCCTGTAACTATAATAATTTTTCTATACAAATTTGCTACATAATAATAAATATTGTAAGTGTAATTGTATAATATTAATTTTTGTATTGATATTATTTTTTGTGGTTGAAGCTTTCTTTGTATCTACACATTAATTGAGCTTTTTCTTTCTTTTTCATGAAAGATGTACTTCAAATGTTAATTACGACATTACGTAAGAAAAGAAACTGATTGTCTCGTTCGTTTTTCCGTAAAAGTGGTACATCCAAGAGGTCCTAAAATTAAATATTAAATGTCAGATCATCTTGAAATATTTTTGAAGGAACATACTATTCCAGTGTATATTTACCCCAAAGGAATTTATAAAAACCGAATATTTTCGCAAAACCTGAATTTTCAAATGCTAACTTTTTTTTACGGTTTTCGAAAGATGTATAAAAAAAGTAGAGCTACATCTTTTTGCAACAATTCCATAAATTGTAGACAGGAAATTGCTACAAGATAAAAATGTAACCATCGATTCCACCACATGTAAACCACAAATACAAAACACGACAAATGAATGAACAAGGACATTCCCTTGTGTTCTTGTTCATCATCTTACAGCTCCTGTAGGGATTTTATAGGTAACTGTCCCAAACGGGCTTATTGTTTAGGAAAATACTCGAGAACTACACCAAGAATCGTGACTACTGATGAAAATTGCTTCTATTTGAAAGTTCATTCGTTTTTGAAAGAGTAAGACAAGTATGCAACAAATACATTTGAACCTGATTCCTCTTGCACACTAGCTAAAAACTAGATAAAAGTTGATAGGTTGCTGGGTAAAAATGTGGCCATGGATTCCCCATGAAAAACCACAAATATCTAACACGACAGATGATGAACAAGAGCATTCCTTGTTCATCATCTTGTGGCCTTCCTGTAGGGATTTTATTGGTAACTGTCCCAAACGTGCTTATTGTTTAGGAAAATACTCAAGAAAAGTATACCAAGAATCGTGACTATTGCTGCGAATTGCTTCAATTTGAAAGAGTTCATCCGTTTTTGAACTAGTGGGACAAGTATACAACAAACAGATTTGAACCTGACTCCTCTTGCACGATAGCTAAACAGGTTACCCTAACTGGCATTGAATTATATTAAATTAACAAAAATACTTAATGTTCTATTTTATTAAAAATATTCTAAACCTATATTTTATTGAATCAATAACAATTTGAGTAATTATTATCAGGGCTACAATGTTATTTTACAATATGAAAAACAAATCGAACTTTATACAATCAAAAGAAAAAATAAAACACATAAGAATTAAAAAAAGTCAGTTCAGCAGAATTCAAGCAAATATATGTATAAATTAAGTACACAAATCATTATCTCTACATTTAAACCGATTAAAAAAATTTGTATCGAGTTCAAAAATACGATACCGTTTACAGAAATCTTTATAAATCTTCTAAATTCATGTTTGTGAAAATTGCAACGCCATGAAGGAATCGTCATAATTGAATGAAATTTAATACACAGTTGAGTGGTAGTGGTACAAATCAATGGGGGAGACTTCCACCTTTGGGACAGGCGAACTCTATCTTTACTACAGGCAACGCCAACAGCGATAAGCGGTGGCGATGTTGTTACATTTGGCGATTGCTTACTAACCTAATGTTTATGGTGTCAAGTTTGGCTGTTGATGTGTGCTTCGGTTAGATGCCTCCGCACAAAAAAATTCCTTAGATGACGTAGTTGCGTGACTGTAAAATATCGAAGTGGCTATGTGTTTCCGCTTTAAAAAATAGTTCTTTGAAGAATTTATTAAAATTAGCCTTTTCCGTTTTGTAAATTTTTCTTCCTTATATTTGTTTATATATTTATTTATTTTTTTGTAAAATTTCATTTGATGCTATTTCTGTACATAATTTGCACTGACTTTTTAAATTTATTAATTATTTTTTTAATCTCATTTCTATTGTGTTTTTTATACTTTTTATGCTTATGCTCTGTGTTTTTATGGGAATGCCTCATTTATCAAAATAAGGCATGTGGCAGGAATTAAATGTTCAAAGCAAAAAAACAATAACAAGAGATCGGAATCAGTATTTTGTGTAGCCACCACGCGCGCCGTAATAAGTGCTGCTACACGACGTGGCATGAAGTCAAACAAATTTTGAATGTCTGCCTGAGGAAGAGCATTCCATATTGTTTGTATGCGCACCCAAAGTTCGTCTACAGAAGCAACAGGACGAGGATCACGAGCGAAACGCCGACCAACGAAATGCACACATGTCCAATCGGCGACATATCCGGGAATACGCAGGCCAAGGAAGAAGCTGTACCTGCCGCGTTGCAAAGAAATATTGAACAGTCCCAGAGATATGAGGCGGGTATTGAACTGTTGAAATACAGCGCCTGGCAAGCTTTGAAGGAAGGGAACAGCTTGAAGCTGTAGAACTTCACTAATATACCGGTTGCTGTTCAGATTGCCCACAATTCTTAGCAATTGAGATTTTTACATGATATGCCATGGCACCCGCGACCATAACTCCGGGTGTTTGTCTACTGTGGCGTTCGATAATGCACTCCGGAAGGTGGCGTTCACCGGCATAGCGTCTGACATGAATTCGGCCATCATGGTACCACAAATTAAAGTGGGGTTCGTCAGAAAACACGACATGCTGCCAATCAGCACGCCAGTCTCTACGCTGAGCGGCCCATTGTAGCCGCAGGCGGCGATGGTTTTAGCGTGAGAGGGATCCTGTATAAAGGAGTCCTTGCGCGCAGTCCACGCTGCAGCAGACGTCTACGAATTGATGGAGCACACGATGAAACGCCTGTAGCTATTGACCACCGTGCTGCCAATTGTCTAGAGGAAGCTGTATGGTCCGTCAGCGCCATGCGGACCAGGTGTCTACCATCGCGAGCTGACGGCGCATTTCGGGGTTCACTCCCGGATTTCCAAGTTGTCCGACACTCATCCGTCCACTGCTTCCAAAGACACATCACTGTGCTGCTGTTACGCTGCACACGAGCGGCTACTGCACGATAAGACAAACCAGCTTCACGAAGGCCGATGATTCACCCCCGTTCAAACTCTGTAAGTTGTTCAAATCTCGCTCTCTTTCCTGGAAGAGGCATAAGTGACCATTGAGCTAACGTTTACCACTAGCAGATAACCACCGATCTATTTATTCGGATCCATCCGCCGTTCAGAAGGCCCTGCTCAGCATACGCATACCGCTACGGATTTGAAATTCCTAATCATTTGCATATCATGCGCTAATTTGCATTTCCTGAAAATTTCAGCTCACTCTCGCTTAAGTCCTTCATGGTGTGTTGCAATTTTCACAAACATGCGTTTATATTTTTAAAGTAATTGCAATTTAATTATGAAGGGGATAAAGATATATTGATCAGGAAACACTGTTAAACAGCATCATTGAGAAGTGATGTTTATAAATTTTAATTCAATATATATTTGTAATGATTTACTTGTAACTAAACAAAAAAAAAAAAAATAGTTTTATTTTAAAATGCTATAAAGAGTTATTTTTGTTGGTTAAATGTAAACATCGATTCATAATTTTTTTTAAAGTTAATTATTGAAGTTAAGTTGAATTTTAAAGTTAATTATTGAAAACATATCTTTACATTTTTATAAAACATACCCGAAAATCAACTAAAATTGTTAACGCAAAAATTATTGTAATTTAGTACATAAAACATTACCTTCTTTCCACAATATTCTTTTTAACATATGAAATTAAATTTACAATGAGTATATCATTCTATGCAATCGGTTTTTAACCAACAAAAGAAATATTTTGTTCAAAAATTCTTATTTAGGCAAATTAGCCAGATAAATGCATTTGAAAGCAGAAGTTACATTAGGCACTTATGCGAGTCCTATTGATTATAATATTGCATTCTATTCTTGTACTATTGTATTCTATTGACTATACTACTGACCTATTGTATTGTTCTTTTTAGCTTCTGCTATTTATTTTCAAGTTATAAAAAAGAAAATGCCTTTCACTTTTTAACTTTAAATAATCAATTAAATGAAAGTTTTATGAATTATTAACTTTTGTGGAAGTGTTGCAAAAAAACAGTAACATTTTATAAACTAAATGCATAAACCAAAGATATTAACAAATTACATTGCTACTGTATTTGCTTTTTTTTTTTGATATTTGAGAATTTAAATTTAATGTAAAATTATGCATCATAACTAATGAATTTGTTTACCCACAGCAGAAAATATTTGTAATAATTTAGAAATAAATTGCATTTTTACAACTATTATAAATGCATAAAAAATCTAAATAAACTTTCACACAATTCCATACAATTAGAAAAGAAAATTTAAAAAAATCACTTTATGTATACATTCTGCTACATTTTCTTCGATAAACTTATTTAGAAACTTAGTTATATTAGTTGATCCAAATGAAGAACTGTTTCTTATTCTTCTATTTGGATCAACTTCTTCTGCTATCTCTACTATTTAGGTATGTTTTTTTTTTCATTGAAATTTATATATATAAATCATTATGGACTTTCATAAACATTCACAATTCATCCATTTTATGATTTTAATGACTTATTGTTCAATTTTATGCAACCATTTTTTTCTTGACGATACAACAAAAAATTGCACTCTGGTCAATAAAATTGCAATTGATGATTGATTGGTATTACCTTCTGTAATCATCATTGCAAACTTCAATGGTAATAGTAATAAATTCTGGGAATCATATTTTTTTTCGCCTTTTCTCTGATGATAGCAAGAAATCTTCTCTGACTCAGAATTGAAATATACTGCTTTGCTATCCTTGGGGATTCTTGGCTCCATGTTTAAACTGATGGTTGGGCTGAAGGGGTGTTCTGAAGTTGAAGTTTATTCTATTGACTTTACATTGTATTATGCCATTGGAAGGCATTTTAACAACTTTGATGGTGAAATAATCGTCATTTCTTTGGCCAAAGACAAAAATAGAGACAAAATAGAAAATGAAAATGTAGTCTTTTGTTGATTACAGGCCGGCAATTATGACCTTGACAACTCCCAATCACTGTGATTGTGAGATTTCTGGAAACTGCATAGTAAAGATAGATAGGCAGTTGAACACCAGGAAATTCATTGCTCTGCAGTGGATTCAGAGCCATTGCGGGATATACGAAAACGAGCAGACTGATGGGTTGGCCAAGAGCTGATCACAAATGATGAAACCTGGTCCTACTTTTACATTTGCATCATATAAGGCGATATATATCTTTCTCTATTAAATTGAACAATTTCAATCTGAATAGAGAAAAGGCTTCTGAGAATTCTCTATTGAATAAGTCAACAAGATTTCCTAATTCCTTGCCTAGAGCGTTCGACGTGGCCTAATTTAGACTTGTCACGGACCATGACTACTTACAGAGTCACCTGTACAGAATAGAACTGGCTGATACAGATATCTGCTCCCATTTGCAACAATGGCGTTCCCATGGCTGGAGAACACCTCATCACATGCCCTATTGTTCTTAATTGCATCCCTTTTTGTGTTACTGTCAATGCCTTTAGTGATTATTTTTTGTCGTCCTTTACTATATTGGGTTTCTCGTCGACTAATGACCGAGAGGTTAGAGATGAATGAAAAATAGAATGAAAAAAATTTTTTTTCTATGATCATAATGAAAATATCACTGGATAATAATAACAATATATAGTTCATGTAGTAAGATATGCATATTCTTTTGACTCTTCAGAGATCAAATATTATTACGCGCTGTTATGAATTCATAACTTTTACACTTGGCGTAACAATAATTTATGAGCAAGTAAATAATTGAAAGACACAATATTTGAATTAAAAATATTATTTTATTTTTCATATTACCTCCAGAGACAGATGAAGTTTTTTTCATTATGTGAAAACGATTTGCATTATAATCACCTTCCAAAGCAAACATTTTAATAAATATCGGCTTTTAAATATTTTTAATTATATATCAGGGGCAATAAAGGAATATATAGTGAATAGCAATTAGAAGAAGCTATCATATTTAATATTTTGAATAAAGTAATTTTTTTAACATTATCGTTTTTTTTTTTACCTGAATCATGAGTTTTTAACTTTTAATAGATTTAGAAAGCATACTACTTTCAGTACTGCCCACGTTTCTACGAAAAACTGACAGTTTCTGTTGCATGGTAACTGTGAGGGACACGCCACTGTGATTCTCAAGTTTGAAGACGCAGAGGGTGTTGCTGGAGAAGGGTGAAATCTATCGGAAACCAAACAATAAGGTCATTGAAGCGTCGCTAAACACGTGGTGCAGCTGTGACGCGTATGCAAAATAAGCCTGGCGATTGATAACTGCTCTGAAAAGAGGCGTCCTGAGGTGAAAAGTGTGCTTCACTGGAACTCTGGCACACCCCACCCCACCCCATCCCCCTTTTTTTTCTTCTAGGGACTAATCAAGATGGCGGTGGAAAAATTCTGAAGAGTAAATAGGGCGAAAAAAGAGCGAAAAACCATTTTTTAATACCCAATACTGAAGGAAGTCAAGTGAGAAAGAAAATTCGTGAAGTATTAATTGTGTAAATATTCTTTGTGCGTGTGTCAATGTGTGTGGGTGAGTGTGGGTTTGTGGATTATTAAAATTAATGTGATCCTTTACAAAAGTTCGAAGTTGTAAAATATAGTATAATATTAGATATTTTTAAGAAAGTGATATTGATTTGGAGCAATAGAAAAAAAATTAAAAAAAAAAAAAGAGGGGAAATATATTTTTTTTTATCTTAAAATTTTCATATTAACTATGATGATATCATAGAAATAAGTATTCTGACTTAGCTCATCAGAATTCACCAATAGCATAGAAAATTTTGCAAATGCCTCTACTGAAGTTCTTTGTTTTGCCACCAATTGGTAAGCATAGATAAGAACAGGGCGCTGGGGATTTTTATCATATATTTGTTCCTCCTCCAGCGCAAGGAGTTTCCAGTCTTCAGATTTATCATGCATCTCAGGCATAAACGTGGAAGAATGGACTTCGCTTCACTTATCAGGGTTTCAAACTGGGCTATTTTAACTGGGAAACTCGAAGCTAATCGCCCCGAGGTACCTTAGATCTTTCAACGTAGCCAAGCATCCAAATTTAAACTAACTGTACCTTCCTAATAGCTAAGTGCCTTCATTATTCCTACTGACATAATTAAAGTAAACAACCTGCTTTAATTACAGAAAAAAATATGTGCAAAAAGTATTTAAATTACTATGTTTATTGCCTTGAAAACAGGACATAAGGAGCAAGTTTTGCAAATTACAAATTTAGTATTCTTAAACATTTAATGATTAATATTAAAGTTACTAACTGAGAATACAATATAAATAACTAAAGAAAATGATCAATATAATATAAATAACATAAAATGGTCGATATAATATAAATAACTAAATAAAATTCACTATAATAAGCACATATTATTTGATTCAATTTTCTACAGAGAACAAGAATTGAGAAATGCTAACATATATTTCTTCTTCTTCACTGGTGCAACAGCGCCATGATCTGCCCAATTGGCAGATTTGGAGACAGAAGATGTTCTTTATGCGAGGTAGGGTTGTCAGCCCTACGCTAAATTCTTTACAGTTAAATTAGACCGAAACATATAGTTTAAAGTGGATCCAACTAAACCACTACAAACAACCATGGCATCGAGCGAGCGATTTTATTTGCATATTGCATATTTGTTTGAAAATATTACCTTAAGAATAATGAAAAATATCTTATAAAAGTTTTTATCTTTCCCGCATTTCAAATGTCATATTTAATCCCAAATACTAAAATAAAATATACTCAAAATATAAAATCAAATGTTTCATGAAAATAAACAACTCCTAGTATAAGAACTATTTACTAACAATCTGAAATATTGAAGATTGCTATATAGATTTCGAAACTAAAATTAGAATACTACCTATCTTATACTTAAAAATATTTGTTTTGGTATATCCTGAAAGTATATCTTCTTCGAATTTGCACATTTGAAACAATTTTATCCTCAAGCATTAACCATCTCACTTTACCTCAGGTCCCACACTCCATTTTAATGCGTATCTCTCTCCTTTAAGTACGAGCGAACATAATTTGAACCTCTGCGAAACACTTTATGCGATTATGTTCTTTAATGAGCTACGAGTTGGTTAAACCGCGACTTTAAACTTTGCTTCGGAAGTCGGCTTTCGCAAATTGAATTGCAAAATCTTGTTCAACTGAGAAATTACTCCAAGGAAAATCAAGAACTGAAGAATTTCCGTTCTGCACTTAACTGAGAAATTGTCTTTCTCTCACAGCTCGTGTTCCGAAAAATTACCGTGTTTACGGAAAAGTTATCCAGCCCTGATTTCTCCTCCCACATTTTGTGAAGTGAGGTCTTCTCTTTTGAGCGTGGATCATTATTCAAGACTTAATGCAGCCATGCTTCCTCTGGGATTCTCCTGAAGGAATCGACAGAGCTGGATTGAAAATAATTAAGAAATATATATATATATCAGAAGAAGAGCTAAAAGATTTCTTGATGATACTAATTGTTTAGGAGACTTTGTTTTTTCAAATAATACATTAATGATAAATGACTAGAAAGGATTGACATAACGTTATGAAGAAATGATTGACGAATAAATGATTGACATAACGTTACATGTTAACTGTAATATTTATTGCAAGTGTTTTATTTCTTTGTAAAATATATTTCCTCTCAAGAGTACAATAAATAAATGCGATCTCTGCTTCAAGACAACTGATACGCTAAATAGTGTTATTTATAATTGTAATTTAAAAAAAAAAAAAATATTCATATTTTCTGAAGAAAGATTATGTAATAAATTGTATTTATTTAATAAATATTTAAAAACTTATATTTATTACAAAATAAAAGTGAACTTATGATTGGTAAACAGATGGAAAAATTTGTGGTTGGCTAATTTTAATAACAACAACTTAAATTATTAGTTATTATTGCAGCAGATGTTTTATTATTAGTTATTACAGAAATTTTTTATTTTCTCAGAAGAAAGGCTATGTAATGCATTTTATAAATTAATATTGAAAACTTAAGATTATTTAATAATATTAACTTAGGTAATAATCTTAAGGTTACTTAAAATTATTTACTATTTAAACATAGATAATTTAAAAACTTATTTAAACTTAAATATTATATAAAAAAAATTGTGTTTATAAATATTCAAAAGCTTATATTTAATGCATAACGAAAGAGAACTGGTCATTGAAAAACAGATGAAAAACTTTGAGTTTGACTAATTTTTAATAACAGCAATTTAAAGTATTATTGCAGCAGTTTTTTATTATTAGTTACTGCAGAAACTTTTTATATTCTGAAAAGAAAGATTATTTAATAAATTGTTTTAATAAATATTTCAAAACTTATATTTAATACGAAATAAAAGTGACGTTATGATTTTTAAACAGATGGAAAACTTGGTGTTTGGCTAACAGCAACTTAAATTGTTATTGCAAAGGCTTTTATTATTAAGTTATTGCAGAAAATTTTGAATTTTCACAGAAGGAAAATTGAGTAACAAAATTTATTTATAAATTTTTAAAAACCTATATTTAACTCATAATGAATGTGTACTAATGATTGGTAAACAAATAGAAAACTTTGTGTTTGGCTAATTTTAATAACAACAACATAAATTATTAGTTATTGAAGCAGAAAAATTTGAATTTTGCATTTTGCATTTGCTTTTTTGAATTTTTGTTATCTTTTAAATTAAAATAAATTAAAATGAGAGAATATATTCTAGAAAAATATTTCTAAAAAAAGAATTTATTATGATATGTCTTATATGAGGTCTCATTTGAAGTTTTTTTTTTATAGAAAAATTTAATTATTACTTAAAATATCAAAAAAATTAATAAAGTAAAGTAACGTTTTTACATGATTAAATATTAAAATGGTTTTACATGTTTACGAACTAATTTTTTTGCACTATTAACGTACAAAAATAAATTTGCGATATAATTTAATAATATAAAATAATTTAATTTAATAATATAATTTAATAATATAATAATAATATACAAAAGATAAATTTTCGATCTTTAGAATATTAATGTATAAAAAAAATTTCTTTACGCAATCACAATATTCATGAAACATCTCAGTCCTATTTGAAACCTATAAATCTGAGTTTATTTCTTTCTGTTCAAATAAAAAAAATTGAAATCAAATCTAAAACATTTCTGTGAATAAATCTGAAAAACACTTGTTAATAAATCAGAAATATTAATTCAGAAAATTCAAAACAATTTTATTTCTCAAGAAATAGGAAAAGAGAATAAATAGTTTAAAAAGACCTTATAAAAACTTATATCTTTCTTTGAAATAACTCTAGAAATTCAAAATATGATTCGAAGAATTTTCCCCATTCATTTCCTATTTTAAGATGAAATTAAAGAAACAATATAAAATTCAATAAATAAATTATCTTATTTCTGAGAATAACATCAGAATCTAATTGGAAACTGATGCATTACAATCGATTTATAACAATTTCCCCTCCAGAATTTAAATAGATTAATCTTGGATGGGAAATTTGCATTCAAATTTTAATCTGACTTTTGGCTTCGTCAAAAATGTGATGATTTGATGAAATATTACTATTGAAAAGAACATCAAGGATATGGTTTTTTCTACATACCAAATGATCAAGGGAAAATGATTTTTTTTTATAATTAGAGCATTTTCATAGATAATAAATAATACATTCCACAAATCTATACATTTGAAGACTCTCTCATTCATAATAATATTTTAAAGACATTAAAAAATTGGTAATAATACTTATATGAATATTAAAAAAATATAAGAACATGTATTTTTTTTTTTTAACATACTGAAAATGTCATAATAGAACTCAATTAATCTCGCTATTTTTATTTATTCTGAAGAAATGCATTTAAAACTGAAAAAGAAATGTTGTGAATTTATTTTTAATATTATATTACTGTTTTTTTATGCATAGTTTATTTCACAGAATCTGAATGAGAATTTTTTTTCTTCATCTTAAAAAAAAAAAAATATTATTTGTATGTAACAATTTGTCCACTCAGTGTGCTTGCATTATATGTTTGAAACCATAAACCTGAAATATATATTCGATTTTACATCACATGTTTAATTTAAGTACGAAATTAACAAAAATTAAATTTTAAAATACATAGTGGTAAGAAAAAAAGGGGGAAACGCCTCAAGATGTTATCTAAAATTAATATATGTATTGGATCTATATGTATTGAAAAACGAAACGAATACAATTTAAGAGAAAATTAACGTTTCATTCATGAGATACAACTAAATTCAATACATAACTAAATATATATACTAAATAACATATAGTTAATAATATATAACTAAATATATATACATAACTAAATATATATACATAACTAAATACATACACTAAATTCAATTCAATTTCAAACTTAATGCAAGTTAATTGACTTGAAGTCAGTTGCGGATTTGGCGCAGTCTCTCTACAGCAAAATTTGCCCGACTCTCTGCAGTGGTCGAGTTAGATTAATGAGCTCAGATAATAGTTGGTGAAGCCTGCTCATCACACTAAAAATATATTTTATTGAAAAACTCGTCAAAGAAATATTTAATTAACAGAAATACAATTAATAGAAAACATTTCTGCATGCGGTAGGGCGGAGTTGAAATTTGCTAACGGCCTTTTGGCCTGAGAGCCATGAATGGGACACCATGATCAGATGCAGAATACTGCAGATATATATTGCCGTAGTGTTAGAATGTCACGGACGAACAATAAAAGAGACCTCATATCAAATGGAATGGTACGCCAAACCATAACTTGGGCTGTCGGACGTTGAGTTGGCGCCAGTCAGTTTAATATCTCACCGTTGTCTTGGACGGTGCTTATCCACTGGCCATCAGAGTTCAATTCAAATCGGGATGCATCGTTAAAGGCAATTCTACTCTATTCATAGTGATTTCAAATGGAATGCCCTGGGAACTATTACAAATATATTTTTGAATATACACAGAGGAGTAGCAGTTAGCACAATAGGTACCATCAGCTCAAATCGTCATTATGTGAGTCATCTATTAATATATTTTTCTATTAATATATTTTTCAGTTACTAGCGTCTTTGTTACATGTCATACCATTGATAATGTCATATAGGAATCAGGATCATGTTAATGTAGAATCTGACGATATCTTTATCTATAGTCTTTCAAGATCGAGTACCGTTTTATATCTTGGTTAAAACATTTTTGGCATTATCTCTAAATATTTTTCAATTACTGGCGTTTTTGTTGCTTATCTTACCATTGATAATGTCATATAAGAATCAGAATCATGTTAATGTAGCTCTGACGATATCTTTATCTATAGTCTTTCAAGGTCGAATACTGTCTTCTATCTTGGTTCAAACATTTTTGGCATTATCTCCAAATATTTTTCAATTACTGGCGTTTTTGTTGCTTATCTTACCATTGATAATGTCATATAAGAATCAGAATCATGTTAATGTAGCTCTGACGATATCTTTATCTATAGTCTTTCAAGGTCGAATACTGTCTTTATCTTGGTTCAAACATTTTTGGCATTATCTCTAAATGGTACTATGTTTGAAGTTAATAACAGCCAGATCTGTATAAGACTAAGTTGATGGAATAAGATTTTTAAATATAATTTATACCTTACATTGTAGTTTATCTTTTACACACCACCTGAATGTTATTAAATAGCGTATTTTTAATTATTAATTTATTTATTTAATTATTATTAGTTAATTTACTGTAAACATGGACTGAGCCAAACTTCGTAAATTAAATAATATTTTATTATTCTAGTAAAAATAATTCTAATGCTACACAAATTGAGTTCACATACTTATTTTATGTTATTCACATTATTTTTGAGTAAACAAACAAACTTAAAAAAAATTCAATTATCACATCTTAAAAGTTTGTTTCTTATAATGTTAAATAAACTGGCTTTTATGGAATATTTTTAAGTCTGCATTTTATCATTGCTTATTTTATATATTTTTGTAAGAGTAAAATATTTCTTGTCATATTTAATTATTTTTTTTATTTTAAGAATTTATAAACAACAAATGTTTTACATTTTTTCTCTATTTATTTTATAAAGTCAAGTAAAAATAGTCTTACTTGTCATTTATCATTACGGTCAGAGTTAAAAATTCAAAACAAAAAGTTATATTTTATATTTTTCTAAAACTTTCAGAGTGAAAATTAAGTAGTCTCCTTCAGTTTTCACTACTCTAAGCTTCCTATTAAGAAATTTGTACACATAATGACAAATAAAAAGAGATTTTGTCATGCTACTTTGCAAAAAATTATTCTGTATTTTGCTATAATAATCTGAATTTAAATATTTTACTTAGAAAACAATCAGTTGTTTATTTAAAAACAATTTTATTTTAGTTTTTAATTTATTTTCATTATTTTTTTTATTTTACTTTATTTTTTATTTTATTTTTTAAATTTTACAATTTCATTTCATTTAAATAAACTTTTCCTTTTCATAATTATAATTTTTAAGCATATTTATTTTTAAAACCATTTATGGTAAAATTTATTCAAGGTTAACCGTGTGCCGTCAGTAAAAAAAATCTGACAATAGAGGTTGAAATAAAATAATTTGTACATGCAATATAATCTAGGTTACACAAAAAAATAATTAGTTTACAAAATAATATGATCATCAAACAGTCAAGGAGCCGTCTGGTAAGAAACTGGTAAATGAGAAAAATTAAATATAGACTGTCGAATAGAAATAAATATATATATGTGAAGAGAGCCGAGTGTTTAACCCCTGCTCTCGATACTACAAATTTCTGGTTCGAGTCCCGACGGTGCCATGGATATTTGTAGTGGTTCGGAATCCACTTTAAACCGTAGGTTCCGGTTTAACATGATCGTAGAGCATTGTGGAGGTAATAGAGAATTGCAGCGCTTGCCTTAAGGCATCTAATATAGTTGTCTAAGTGTTTGCCAGATGCATTAGAAAAAAATATTTAGTGAAGAATTAAAAATAAATCTATCTTAATTCTTGTATAATTCTTCCTATTAAGATATAGTCAAACACCTATAATGTGGAAAACGGCAAGGAGACAAGTCGGTCGAACTCACATAGTGTAGCCATAGGGCCATTGGGGAAAATATCATTGAAGAGGGATTTTAAATGTAAAGAAAAATAATTTTTAAAAATTAAATTTTTAGATTACACGATATTAAAAGCAACTCTAGATGAAAAATCCATACTAACCACCATTGTACTTTTTCTTTTAAAACTGCTTGGCACCGTGTATGTCTATCCTACCTATCCTCCCTAACGAGTTATCGATTCGTCCGCTTCCGCCATTAACCGGATGTTTACCAACTCAAACTATACTACGTGGTCTTATTATATACCTGTATATATATATATATTATACTATAACTGCCTGCAGTTATGTAAAATATTTAAAATTTTTGACATTGATTTAAGTTCAAATTAATTAGTACAGTTTGATAAAAATTTTAAAATAAATTATTTTATTTTTTAAAACGTTTCAAACGAAAAATAGTGTTTTCCCATTTAATTTCTGTTCATATAATTAAAATATCATTTGCCTTCCTATGAAAAAAATATGTTCAATTTTGTTATGATTTAGAACTATAATTCACCAAAAAAAAAAAGTCTTAATTATTTCAATTTATTTAAATGGATATTGTTTGCAAGAAAATAATTATTTTTTCGAAAAGGTAAACACTTTTTTTTTCTATGATAGAAGAAATGAAAAAAATATTTTATAATTTCCATTCTTATTGAAAAGCCTTCCAGTAAATAACTATACGGAGTATCCATTAGAACTTTCGCGTTGTTCATTGGCTATAAAACTTATTGATCAGCTTATAAATAAAATAGTTATAAGCTAATTGATAAGTTTAGTGAATCAATTTTGTTCTTTGATTTATCACTAACAAATAACCTTACAGTGTGAGGTGCTCATTTCTTAACTATTTTTCCAAAAATCTAATATAGAATTTTTCGGTTTACGGCTTTACAGTACAACAGAAAAGCAGAAACGTTCAATGCTTTCAAGCAATAGCTGCGATTCGAAAACCCTTCATTACTTCCAAAGCTTAGTGCTTTAAGCAATAAGTCGCTTTTCAACGATAGCATTAAGGGCTTGTTCTGTCCTGAAATAACATAAAAATTTAACTTTTTACAATAAAAATGTATATTTCACAATTTTTTTTTTATTTTAGATGTAATTATATTTATCTAACAATAAATTAAAAATTCCTCCATTCTATATTTAAAAATAATTTAAGACCTACTAGATAATATAGAGGTTAAATTAATATAAAAATACAAAAATATTTTTTAACACATTCAACTGAGAAAATATTTCAAAATTAAAAAATTTAGAAAATTTTCAAAAGAAAATTTATATTTTCTGTTTTATCTTTAACTTGGAAGTGTTTTTTATCTATTTAAATACCTGCAATCTAAAAATTAAAAAAATACATCATTTTAATTGTTAATATACAAAAATAAATGAAGTCAGCATTAAATAAAAAAAAAAGAAAAAAAATGATGAATAGCAATTAAATATTAATTATATAAATACATTGATTTAATTTAAAAATAAAAAAGTGAATGTATTAAATTATTGAATGAAAACTTCAAAATCCTAAAGAACAAATTATATTCTAGATAATAATAAATTGTAAGCTTTAATAAAAATGTATGAAATGAATAAAAAAAATAACTATATTGTTTTTGTAAAAGAAATTACATTTATAAAATACTACTAATGAAATATCTTTTAAGAGAAAATAATTAAAAGGCAGGCATTCATCATTAAAATAATCATATAATAGAAAATGAATCACTTATAAATTAATTTCAAATTATATTTTTTAAATGTCACCAATTAATAATTACATGTTAATTTGAAGTATTACTTAGTAACTATCAAATTCTTGCTTTTAAATCCAATTTAATTTCTTTTTATTAATTCTATTTAACACAATTTTTTTATCTAAATTATTTTTAATTGAAAATTTTAAAAAAAAAATTGTACAAAAAAAGAACTCATAGCATATCATTTGGAAGTATTTTTTTCTTAAAGCTTCTCATCCAATTAGAATTTTATTAATGAAATTTTATTTTTAATTTCTTTACAATTTTCTTTCTAAGTTCATACATCAAAGGTCTGCATCCCAAGTTTACTTAGTAAGTACAATAACATCAATAATAAATTTCCTTTTGTCAAAATGAAAAACAATATTATTTTGGCTTTTTAAAAATATTATTGCAATAAATGTTTTGAAATCTTTACAAAAAAATTGCCTTTAAAGAAGTGAATTTTCAAAAAGATTTTTTTCATTTACTATTTTAATTAGACAATTGTATTATTTTTATTTTTTTTTTAGTTTCCCTAACATAACAAATATATATTGTTATTTGCTAATTATATTAAAAATATCCACAATTTTTACAAACTCTGTTTTTTTTAACTATGTAAATTGCAAAGAGATTAAAATTTAAAATATCACTACTCTCGCATCCTTACCTTTCCTTTTTATTTTATTTTCCAGTGGGAAAAAGAGAAGAATGGTTATATTTTTATATAAATATCTATTGAATCTAATATATGTCTAAACAAAAATGTTATTTGATGAGTTCAATAGAAAACATTAATCACACCACATACAGTGTAGATGCCTTAAAAGTTTAGAAATTCAACATTGCTTAATCTCTTATGAGAAAAAAAAATACTTGTTTATTTCTCTTCAGAACTTATGATGATGGTAAACAGCAGATTCCTTTGTTTATATTGCATTTTTAAGTCTAATCATACTTAATATTGAGCTTTTATTACCACAGAATTATTTAAGCAAAGTTTTTTAATATATAAAAATTTTAATTTGGGAATCTTATTGAAGTTCTAATGGTACAGGAAATTTTCTTTTAATTTTTTTGTACCAATATTAATTTTTATTAATTAAATTATTATTTATTATTTATTAATTTATTAATTAAATAATATCCATTTTTGTGGCAATAGTAATTTTTGTAACAAAATTTCCTTGGTAATAATGATATTGAGATTTTTTGTAATGGTCCCACAAATAATTGTCCCTTGGTTTTATATAATATGAATATATTCTTTGCTTACAATTTTTTTATACAATCAACTTAGTGTTGATCCACATTGATCGTTCACCTACAATATTTAATTAAACTATTAAGTGAAGACATAAAATTAGACGAAACTCAAGTGATCTACGAATCAATTGACGTTCACATCTCTTTCAGATATTTACCAATAGCTACACTTCTGAATCAGTTGAAATCTACTTTGGTTCCACCCAAATTACTTTATATCCTCCCCACTCTAGAATTCAACGCCTTTCTTTTTATTTTATTTTCCTGAAGGAAAAAAGAGCAATGACCACTTTCTGTCACCACCCTTTCAAGAATGGCCTCTCTGTGACGAAATTACTAGAAAAATGGCATACCTTACAGATAGTTTTCGATGTATTCTTTTAACAATTCAGAATATAAAATCGAGTTTTCGTGCTATTGATTTAGTGAGAATAGAAGATGAAACTTTTACAAAAATTTCATTTCCTCATTAAAAATATTTTGGCTTGTTTGATGGCTGTTATCATATATGGTTGATGATTACAATAAACGTAAATCTATTAAATGCTCTTGAATATAGGATAAATATGAAATATGTATATTATATTATGTGTTATATAATTTCAATATATTATATATATATAACATTTCAAACTTTTTGTCCCACATTTTAATGTTTTTCTTTCTGCTAGAAGATCGGGATTTCTTTCATTGCAGAAATTATCATGTTGGTTTTACATCGCTGAAGGTAGATAATCACCTGTATTTATCATATGCTCGATGATATTATTAAATTTTCTTTTCGTTGAAAACATTTTTCCCACATTTTAGTAGAGCATTAAGTTAATATTGTTGAATATCAGATAAGTGTATATCTTCCTTTTCACGAAATTCACAGATATGTGTTTTAATTGTCATTTACCAAATTAGCATCAATTTCGGATGATGCATATATGAATATGTATAATTTATTTGAGGGAATTCAAGATAGAAATACCATTGTCATTTATGAAAGATCTACGAAGATTCCTATTAGTAGGAATGATAGTGTTGGATGTTTTTCTTTGATGTTAATGTTCACATTTGTAGTGAGTAACTCAGTTCTTTGAATTCGTCCATCCGCAAATGTCTCGTCAATAGTTTTTTTTTTTTTTTTAAATCGAAAGTCAGATCATGTTCTTTTAGAAGATGATATAGTTTCTTACCATCTACCGAATGTAATACCAGAATTAGCACACATTGCTTCTTGTGTACTAGAAACAAAAATTTCTGATGACTACTAATGACTAAACTTAGAAAAATTGTATAAATTCAAATGGTTCAGACTCGCTTTGTTTTATTGGTAAAACATTTAGATTTTATGATGTCTAGCTCTCATAAACCATAGCAACTGATATCAGGACGGGTTTCAAGTTCCAGTGCCTTTTGGTTTTTCTTTCAGCCCTTTTGAAAATTCTTTTTTTTTTTTTTTTTTTTTTTTTTGCAAGCTGAGTCTATGTTTGTTTCTATGTTTTTGGTTTGATATAACTTTATACGTCTCCTTTTTTTTTGATTTTCATAGGTGTCTAGCTTCTGAACTAAATCTTTAGGATTACCCATTCACACCATATGTCGAAAAAGGTAGTGTTTTACTAATGTCGGGATCTTCTTTTATTTGGTCAATAATCATCAAATCTTTTAGTCCCACAAAATCTAGAATTTTCTGTTCTAATAACAAGACATCAAAGCATCTTCTTACCTTAAAATAATAATCTTCCCAAGTGTTGTCTGTTGTTTTGCTGCTATTGACATAAAGGTGACTATTTACATATTTACTGAAAACGTATTTTCATTATAGTCTGGTTCATAGAGTTTATTATGTGTGGTCATAAGTACATTCAATCATGAAGCAGTTTGAGATTGTTGCTTCGCCATTTCCTAAGACAAAAGTTACTCTCTTATTTTTGTATTGATCATATTTCCTTTTTTAAAACTGAATCTAAAAATAATTTTAAAATTTTAAAACTGAATCTAAATAAAAAAAAAAAACGTTTTGTTATAGTCTGATACATAGAATTTATTATATGTAGTCATAAGTATGTCAGTCAAAACTGATTTTAAAGTGAATAATCATTGGAAAGTAGTTTTAAATTTCTGTAATCAATTTTTGAATCTGCATTTTCAGTGGACTAACCAACCCATTTCCCAATTGGGCACGCTTAATAAGTTTTACGACAGTTTCTATTGCCATCTCTTCCTTCGCCCTAATTGCCGTGGACTTTAATTTTAACTTTCAGCGGTCATTACACAGAATGAAGTCTTAATTCGCAGCTTGACCAAAAATACGCTACCAACATCAATTCCAGTTTCCTGTGTACCGATAACGATTTCGGCAGAGCCAACGCCATTTACATATTGGCTAGTCTTGCCCAAATTAGTCCACCCACCCACACACCGATGGTCCAATGTGCTAATTACAAACAGATTAGCCAAAAGCCATTTAATGCGAAAGCGCGGACAAGTGAAAAGAGGTTTGACCATTCCTTCGCTGCACTTTCTGCTTCTGTTGGCAAAGGCAGGGTGTAATTTAGGAGACAACTGCAAATGCAAATTCCTCATTTGTTGGGTTATTTAATATAGCCACAGTATCATGTCGTTGGATGATCTGTTACATGATAATTACAGTTATTCTTTGAATTGTAATGGAAATTAAATCAATGAATTATGTGCATATATTTCATTTGTTTATTTCTTTTGCTGAAGCTCAATTATGGAAGTTTTCTTGACGAATAAAATTTCTTGTAATTGTGAGATGTAACCTGAGATTAATAAATTTAGTTATTTAATTATATGCATATTATCAATAATGAAACTTGCAAACCTTTAACAAGGACAGCTACTATGCCAAAAAGTTACTTATCTAAGCATAATTCCCTTACCAAACTAATTGAAAAGTTATTCCGTAAGTTAACGGCAGTTATGGTGTATTTTGGAATTAAGTTTCGAAAGTTTATTATGATGTATTTCTTTGTCAATACATGAAAATATATTAATTAAATTTCTTTAATACTATTGAACTTGTGGTAAATTGCACTTAAAAGACTGGGTCCTCCCTCCCTACCAATTCCTTAAAAATTTTTAAAAGAGACGCTGTTAAATCAATGAGTTAGTTTTCTAATTTCATTTCAATAGCTGACTGGATTAAATTTGTAAGATAACATGAATATTATTTCAATACAGAAATTTTAGTGTTTGTAAGCAATTTTGTAACATTTTCATTCCTCTAACTCATAAAATCATGTTTTTTAAAATAGTTAAAAATTTTTGTTAAGTTAATTTTTTAATAGACTGGTCAATATTTTTTTTTGGAAACTTACATTTAATTTATTTACTTACTTTATTAAATTATTTAATTTAAACTTGCATTTAATTTATTTAATTTATTAAATTGATTATTAATTATTTACTAAATTTCTATTTTTAGTTGAAGACTAAGTGATATTTAAGTTCACAATTTTAAACCCAATGTTTCTTTAAGGTAAATGGTTTAACCAACTTTATTTAATGAATATCAACTCGAAAAATGTAAATATTATGTATTAAGAACTTTCTATTGTTTTAAGACAAAGACGTTTTTTTTTTTACTACCATTATTCATTGTAGAAAAATATAAATGCCCATAGCAAACAGTTGAAAAAAAGCAGCATCAATATATTCTAGATACATAGAAATTACAAACGAGACACTCAATAGAATCTTAAAGAAATTAAAAAAAGCAAATTTATAACCATTCCCTTCGTATATCTGGCAACACATAGTTCAGTGCATCATCAGGATTCTTTTATATTGGCTGAAATTCCTCAGAAGCAGCAAGATTTGTCCTGTGTAGTTGAATGACACTTTTTATTTTGTTATTAACTTTTGATGTTTGTCCGTATGTTACTAAAAATGAAATAAATTATTGTTACATATCTTGGGCCAGTCATAATTAATCCTATTCCCTCCAAAATCCCCCATATAAAAATATCCTCGTTGTTCGATAATAGCCTTTTTTCAACTTTTCTTCAATACAATTTTGGATCGTGATCCCCATGATTCTTATTAAATTCTCACCACAGAAGGTGATAAAAAAGTAAGTTTACATTTTGTTTTGCAGTAACAGAATTACTAATCCCAGTAAACCCAAATCGCAGTTTTTTTCTGACTGTTATAAATACACTGGTGTAAAAAACTTAAGCCAACATGGTGGGTTTTTTGCCATAACTCCACGAGAAATCATTTAAGAGACATGACATTCAGAAATGAGGGCGAGTATTATGTACGTAAAGGATGTCGAAAGCATCGGCGCTGAAAAGAAATACAACGCATACGGTATGGAATCAAACAAAAACAAGCTTTATTGAAAGCATAGTTTCGTGATTTACGATTGTCTATCCTAGATTGTCTAGTCTATCAACAAGCAGATGTTCCTTAATAAGGAATATGCCCTCCCCTCACTGCAATGGTTGCTTCGCACTGTCTCCGCATACTCAGTACCAGCTGGTGCAACAGTTCTTGCGGTAGGAGTGCCCATTCCTAAATCAGCATCTGTTTCAGTTGTTGTGTTCTCCGGAGGATGTAAGCGTGCTGCAATGCGTCTCTCCAAAGCATCTCACACATGTTTGATGGGATTTAAATCTGGGGAGTACGCTGGCCAATCAATTCGAGTGATATCTTCACTTTCCAATAGCTCCTCAACAGCAAAGAGTCCGATGTGGCCATCACGAGTTTTGCGTACGCTCACGTCGCCTCCAACGTGATATTTGCATAAGCATGACGTTTCTACTAACTTACGTGCTCATTGCACTGATCTCCAGACCTCCTTTTCTGCAATTTCATGGCTATCTGCTAAATTTGTACATTGTTGCTTAAGTTTTGCACACCAGTGTAGAAGCGATTATTTGATTTATATTTCTTGAATAACAACGTTTGTTATTATTTATTTTATATGGAAAAATATAAGTTGTAATTACTATTATATTTAAAGAATATTTTTCTAATGTATTTAATAACGATATTCATATCTCTAATAAAACTGATATTCAGAACGTTGATATGAAGATGAGCAATCTAAAATCATTTGGTTTCGCAAACAAATTCAAACTGAGCATTTCAGTAAGGTAAGATCTTATTTAAATAAAGTGTATATCCAATTCATATTTATTATAGGAATGTGAAGTTTATATTCGAAGAAAATGAACCCAACACCATTAATATGCAACTATAACACTAGAAGAATCCTCATTTAATATTAGTTGACGCATTGATACAAATATATGATTAACTTAATCTAAAACTACCTAAGATGCAGATGAAGTTGCAGAACATGTAATATATTGGGATCGTAAAAAAAAAATGTTCAAGTAAAACATATATTTTTAACAAGCTATTGTGAAAAAAAAAATGACTTTGAAGATTGTAAAATTAAAAAATAATTTCAAACATCTTCAGATATTTAAAACCTCCAGATCAGCAAACAAATACAACAAAATTAAAAAAGAAATAATAATTCAGAAATATAAAAAAAAGTTAAGACGTTAAAAAATAAATAAATAATTGTTACCAGACAACAGTTAAATCAGCTTTTTAATAATTCCGTTGCGTATTTCTGGAATTTGATACCAGTTACCAATAATAAATGTTATTTTTAGAATTATTAAAGTATCATATTTATAGTACATTACTGATTATTATTTTTTAACATGTAAGGTATTATCATCTATTATTTTGTAATATAATTTTTGAAAGATGAATGGAGAATTTTTTTCAATGGTAAATAATTTAAATACCATTAGAAATTAGAAACTAAAAGGCTTACAAGTAATTGCATTTCTATATTTCACAAATGGAATGGCAAAATTACGATAATGTTTCGTAGCTGATTGAGTAAAAGTACTGATTTGTTTTTCTTGATTATTGAAATGCATTACAAAAGTTTTCAAAAGGAAATAGTTTTATTAGATAGTTTTAAAGGTAATAAGATAGTTAAAATAATTTTGTTAGGAAAACTTTTATTGTTATAGATTAAAGAATATATATTTTTCTATTCATTGAAAATGGAATTGATATATCAAACAGTCATTCTCTTGGTAAGTTTTAAGCATTTCAAATAATATTATCAACTAATTAGATACTTATGAAAAATTATTTTAAATCATTGGCTTTGAAAGTTTAACTCCAGACAGTAATAAAAAGTAACAAATAAGAATATTTCACTTAACTTTATAAAATAAATGGAATAAAAAAAGAAAAACTTTCTTATGAGTTTCCAACTTTATAAAATTGAAGGAAATATTTAAATATGAAAAGAAATAACTTTACTTTTACAAGAATATATAAAATAAACGTTTACAAAATGCAAACTTAAAAATACCATAAACTTGCGTATTTAGTACATAAAAAAACAAACTTAAAAGTTGTAAACGTTGAAAACTTTTAAACATAAACTTTTAAGATTTAAACATTTAAAATAATGTCTTAGTTATGCATAAAATAAGGAAACTTTATTCTCGTGCTTTTCTTTAGTTACTTAAATTTAAAAAAAAAAAAAAGAGCCAGTGAGCATTTAATTCATTAAATGAAAAGTCTAGCATGCTTTTTAAATTTAAATGGAGATAGCTGAAAATCAAATGAATTCAATAAAAGCTAATGTGAATATCATAAAATTAAGTATGTAAATTCAATTTATGTAACATTAAAAAAGTAAGTGAGAAACAGAGGAATGATGTCGCTCTATTATTAATTTGTTGATATCACTCTAGTCATCTTAAGCCAAAATAATCAATTTGTACGGAAGATAATATATTTTAAAACATGTATGACTTGATTTATTTTGGAATATATTATTTTTCTCGCTAAGAACTTAAATGCATATTTAAATAATAATGTATAATTAAATAATTATATTATAATTAAAATGCATATTATAATAATATATAAATAATCACTATACAAAAAAATCGCTTTATAAAATATATTATTCTTCTTCTACGTTGGTGCAACAGCTATATAGTGGGTTTTCTTTTATGGGGTAGAGTTTTCAGCCCTACTCCCAAAGCTCTACAGTCATATTAGACTGGGATTTGTGGTTTAAAGTGGATTCTGAACCTCTACACAGATCCATGGCACTGATGGTACTCGAATACTGTGGCACAGAGAGCCAGAGCGCTAGTCACTCGCCCATCAGGCCCGAAATATCTGTTAAATAGAAATAGTATTAAATAAATCTGGCATTTTGCATTTGTTCAAATGCATAAAATACGTAAGAAAAAATTGATATAATATTTGTATATTTTTTTTCCAAAATTTAATTTTCTTTTATTTCATTAAAAATATTTAAAAAAAAAATTTGGGGGATCATTTAACCGTTTACAAGTAAAATAAATAAATGCATGTTTGCATAATTGCAAATTACATGTTTTATACAATACAATTATTCAACAACTAAATATTTTCAAATTATAATAATCAATTTATTGAAGCTTCAATTTTTTTTATTATTTTATTTGTATGAATGATTTTGTTTCATTGTTATTTTCTTCTTCAGCAGATATTTATATACGCAAAACTTCTTCTCAAGTAAAACATTTAAAAACAAGATTATTAAATCAAAAGTTTTATGAATTAAGGACATTTATTATTAGCAATCTGTATAATTTCTAATAATAATTCAAAATATTTTTTTAACAATTGATGAAAATTATTTATAAACCATTCATCTGAATAATGCTTCATATATTTATTTGATGAAATAAGAAGTAAATAAAAAACATGCAATAATAAGTAATAAATATATTAATTATTCTGAAGAAAATGAACTTTTTCTAATATATACATCATCATTGGCACAACAGCCCCAATGTGGGCCAAGGCTTTCTGCTTACTGACAGATTATGAGACGAGAGATGTTTTTCTTTTTACGGCGTAAGGTTGTCAGCCCTACGCCCAACGCTCAACAACCATATTTGACTGGGCCCTATGGTTTAAAGTGCATTCGAACCACTACAAACATCCTTGGCACCTCTGGGAGTCGAACCCGAAACCTGGGGCACTGAGCGCCAGAGCACTATTCCCCTCGGCAATTCAGACCCATCTAATATATTATCTTTCTGTATTTGAGAAACTAAGAAAGTAATCAATAAGTGTATCCAAAATTACATAATGAACTATGACTTCAATGAAATGATATATAAAAAAGATTTACGTAAAATTTTAAGAGAAAAATTCTATTGTTTTAAATAAAGCCTAGATTGATTAAAGTCAAAATTACTTGATATATGTTTTAAGTTATAGCAATATTTGTTTTGTCTAAATAAATAATTCTTATTATAAGTAATAAATAATTGAACAGTTTTAGTATTTTCTTTAAAACGCAATTATCGTCAACTTAAAAAAGAATTAATTAATAACAAATATATATTCCTTTATTTAATTTTTTGATAAAAATTGTCTTCTATAATTACACTAAGTAACGTAATCAATTATTTTTAACGCAATTAATTTATTTTTTAATATAGTATTTTTTATCTATTTTTTTTAATAATATTTAAGCCTTTGAATATTTGTTTTAATTCATGTTTTTAAGTTTTTTTTTTTTTATCACTGTCTCACTTCTTGAGTAAGAACAAAAATAAAAGAAAGACTATTATTAGCGCATATTATATATATAATATATTATTTTTTATTTAAAGAGGATTATTATTAAATTAGAATAATGTTGGCGAAAATAAAATTAGACAATTATTAATTAAAATTAGATTATTATTAGTGCAAAAAGAAAATGTAAATATAGATATCAAAATTTATATAAATTCCCCATTATCCATTACCACACTATTATGGTTCATATTATCAAATAATTCACCTAATATTCATCAATTTTTTTTATCCTGAATATATTACTATAAAGGATTATAAAAATTGTGATTTGTAATTTTTGTTTCACTAACATTATTTTCCCTCACTACAAAAACAAAGTTTCTTTGATGATAAAAGAATATTATTACTAAATTAGAATAATATCAGAGAAAATAAAATTAGACTATTATTAGAAAAATTAGTTTATTATTAGCACAAAAATGTAAATAAAGATGTCGAAATTAATAAAAATTCTTCGCAATCAATTATCCTACAATTAGAATGATCATATTATCAGATAATTCATCTAATATACATCAGTTTTTATCCTGAATATATTGCTATAGAGAAATATAATAATTTTGAGTTAGAATTTTTTTGTTCAAATGACCTTATTTTCTCTCACTCAAAAATAAAGTTTCTTTGATGATAAAAGAATAGTATTACTAAATTAGAATAATATCAGAGAAAATAAAATTAGACTATTATTAGATAAAATTAGTTTATTATTAGCACAAAAAATGTAAATAAAGATGTCGAAATTAATAAAAATTCTTCGCAATCAATTATCCTACAATTAGAATGATCATATTATCAGATAATTCATCTAATATACATCAGTTTTATCCTGAATATATTGCTATAGAGAAATATAATAATTTTGAGTTAGAATTTTTGTTCAAATGACATTATTTTCCTCACTCAAAAATAAAGTTTCTTTTGATGATAAAAGAATATTATTACTAAATTAGAATAATATCAAGAGAAAATAAAATTAGACTATTATTAAATAAAATTAGTTTATTATTAGCACAAAAATGTAAATAAAGATGTCGAAATTAATAAAAAATTCTTCGCAATCAATTATCCTACAATTAGAATGATCATATTATCAGATAATTCATCTAATATACATCAGTTTTATCCTGAATATATTGCTATAGAGAAAAATAATAATTTTTGAGTTAGAATTTTTGTTCAAATGACATTATTTTCCCTCACTCAAAAATAAAGTTTCTTTGATGATAAAAGAATATTATTACTAAATTAGAATAATATCAGAGAAAATAAAATTAGACTATTATTAGATAAAATTAGTTTATTATTAGCACAAAAATGTAAATAAAGATGTCGAAATTAATAAAAATTCTTCGCAATCAATTATCCTACAATTAGAATGATCATATTATCAGATAATTCATCTAATATACATCAGTTTTACCTTGAGTATATTGATATAGAGAAATATAATAATTCGGAGTTGGAATTGTTGTTTCACTCACATTATTTTCCGTCACAGCATAAGCAAAGTTTTGTTTGATTGAAAAGAAGATTATTAAAATAGAATAATGTTAGCGAAAAAAAAAATTAGACTATCATTAAATAAATTTAGTTTATTATTAGATTATTATTACAGAATACTTCTCAAAAATTATTTTAAATTGAATAAAATCCCAAGAAATGTTGATGAAATTTATTTATCTTTAGCTTGATTTTTTTACTGTGTTGTTTGGAAAGGCATTTTATAATAAAATAACATTTTTAATTACAGCTAATGTAAACGATATTATCAAATTATTAACATTAAAAGTACTTCCTTTAAAAAAAAATATTTATAAGAAAAATATCAATTCTCAATAATTTTTAATATTAAGATCACAAATAACTTAGGTAAGTATCAAATTTCTCCACATTTTTTAAATTATCTTGTTTCTTTTTATACCCGTAAAGTAATTCATTAGATTTTATAAACCTCATGTAATAATTAAAACATTCATCAGTATTTTTAATCCACAAACGGTATAAAAAAGGCAAAATTGTAAAATTAAAGGGTAGTAAAATATTCTTAAGTAGCTATTACTCCATTTAATTTAAAAATTCGCATCGATATTTATTTTTTCTCGGAAAAGAAATTAGAAACGTATGCCTAATTTCTGCAACAACGTTGATGAATTGCTAATAATGTATCTTAGATCCAAGATACCAAGTTATCTTAATTTCAAAATATTTTTTTATTTTCCACATTTATTTTCGAAATTAGCCTACTGTTCAACTTATTCCGGGTTTATTTTGTAAATGTAAATAGAGAATTTAAATATTCGCTGAAATTCAGCCAAGATGATGCCTCGTTTCTAATGCTCTATTTACTATGCTTTTTTCTTTCTTTTTGGTTTAAAAGATGGATTTGCAGTTTGGAAAATGAAACCTCACAGATTGAATAATTACTCCACAGACATTAATATGCGCATTTTAATGAGACTGTTGGCAGTAAATGAAATATTTATTTCTCTGTAGAAAATATTCACTGAAAAAGATGGAACAGACTACAACTTTTTTGAAACAAACTAAACATCAGCTTATGTATTAAGTATTAAGTTAATTTGTGTTTCTTTCTGAAATGTCTTATTCCATATAGTTACAAATGAAAAGTTCAAATCATTCATTCCTATTCTGAATTGAAAAATGTCAAATATTTTTATTTTTCTAGTATATCTATGTGTATATTTTTAGTGTATCCATTGTTTAGTCTTCTTTATATGTAAGTATTTATATTGTAATAACACAAAAATGGGCTTTTTATTAATTATTATAAATTTTGATATAACTTTGGATGTAAGGATTCATTCTCAAGGGACTTATTCTATCACCATCCTAAAATATTGCATCTTCATTAAGCAAGTCCAACTAGCTATTTTCTTTAATTTCATTGTTAAAAAATACGTATCTTCTTAAGTTTTCCTCGGTAGAAAATATGGGATAATTCTGTAGGTAAGCAATTCGAATAAAAATTTTTATTAATACAATAAAATTAAATTTTTAATTTATAAACAGCAGACATTGAAAGTGTTTGTTTAGTTTGCCTCTCCATGGTCATTTTATGCACACTTTTGGCTAATTCTACAGGGACCTACAGTTTAATGTGGATTCCGAACCACTAATAAACATCCGTGCCACAGCCAGGATTCGAACATGAAGCCCGTGGTACCAAAGGTCACCACTAACGAATTGATAATGACATGGCAAACGAGTTAAGCCTTTTAAATCAAAATAAATACTTTTCTTTATGTTAGATTTTTTTCGATGTAATACTTACTATTAAAAATGTTGTAAAACAAAAACTTTTACAAATTGGAGTTACACAAAAGTCCATTGTGTAACTCTTCCATTTATTTACATTATCGAAAGTTTGTCTGTGCTTTGGATGTGCATGTGCAGCAAAAAGTATCTCCTTTGGGCTTGGCAAGATTTGGTTTGGTTTGTCACTCTACAGTCAACCTGCAGTTTAATGGGGATTCCGAACCACTAACAACCCATGCCACTGCTAGGATTCAAACTTAAAGTATTAATATTATTAGAGCCCCAAGCCAATATGCCACCAGGTCGCTAGGGCTAGGCGAGGAATAAATGTGTGGGTCATCTGTGGGCCATACGAGGCCATCCGTGTTCATGCAAAAATGTTGTAGCAAAATATGTGTGTAGTATCTGCTTTTTACCATATAAAAAATTAATTTAATTTAGTTAATATAAAAAAGGAATTTTGAATCTGCGGTTAGGTTTGTCGTTGAAAGTTTTTTGCACATTAATTTGACGGGGACCTACAGATCAAAGTGAATTCCGAAGCTCTAACGAATATCCATGTCAACGCCAGTTTTCGAACTTGAGGCCAGTGGTATCAAAGGCCAGAAGATGAACCTTTTTAATCATTATTCTGCTCCAGCGTCAAAGTAGCAAATGAATTATATTAAAGTTTTCGGAGTTTATAAACAACATATCCAATGCATGTATTCTTTTCATACTGTAAAAATTTCATTTTGCTTAAATAACATTTGCAAGACACTAAAAAGAAAATATGTTACATTAAAATCAGAAAAAAAAATTATTTTAAGTGAATTTATACCTATTTTACCTTAAAGAAAAGCAAACAGTAATTTACTCTACATTTTAATTGAAATTGAAAATTAATTTTGTATCCTCTTTTAAAACTTTATTTTAAATCGGTATTTTTTTTTGTAATAAGCAGAATTTTTACATAAAGTTAAAAGTTATATTCACGAAATAACTTCCAAATGTGATGCAACAGAAATCAGCCGTTTGTAAATTGCAGAAATTTTCATTTAATAATTTATGTTTTAATTAAAAGGGGAATAAATCAGTATTTAGGGATGATAATATTTAAATTGTAACGCATAAAGTTATTTGATTAGAGATATCAAAGTCAATATGATATAAAAACTTCATGATTTGAGTTGAGCTGAATTAAATATTGAATTTTATGTTTCATCATTCATTTTCAATTCCATAAATTACCTAAGAAAATAAATAAAACGTGTTTTATTTCGTTAAATGTTAATTTCAGATGATTTGAAATCTATTAAATTTTAATTTAAAAATGTTTTTCAATATTAATGATGATCTTAATATAAATTTTTGATAGTTATGTGATAACACTTTGTGCACAAATAAAATAAATATTAACTCCTAGAAAAAGTTCAACAACAGATAATTACTTATACTTTAATATAACATGACAATAATGATATTTGCATAATTCTATTTTTATAGTGAAGCAGACGAATTTCACTCATAATGAAAATTAATAAAAAGGTTTTGAGGAAAATAATACTCTCGAAAACATATTTTTCCAAATAATTTTTGAGTTTTCTATAATTTCAATTACATGACTTAATAATAATGTTAACATAAAAGTATATGCTTATAAACTCTTTGAAAACAATAAAAGTTTAATAAAATAAATTACATGGATATATTCAAATAACTTGAATTATTTATAAATATTGCTATTTAGATTCTTGAATTAAAGTACAGTATAAAGAATTCATAAAAATTAATTGTTTATTAAAATAGAAATATAAATTCCTTATTTTGACTCATAAGTAAATTTTAATAAAAGCAAAATCACTATAATAAATTATGTTGGTAAAATTACGTTTTAGAACACTATATTCATAATTTTTTAGATCTACTTCTCCGTGGTGCACCCTGGGGATGTCCTAGTCCTGGCGATATCCTAGATCTACTACTATCGGCATGCAGCAACGCTTCTAAAGCGATCACTTTCGTAGGACTTCGTATAGGTTGAATTGAATGTCTTACAATGCCGTTCGGGCGGCCTGTTCCAATCTATGAAACATGAGATTCAACATTCCTTTACAACTACGATGCTGAGACTTGTGGTGGGCCATGACTGTTTGGCGATCCATCTGCACCACAGGTATTGGAATTTTAATAGCCCATGCTGCACTCTCTGTGTGAAAGACGAGATCATGGACAGACACCACATAGCAGGATGACCGACCTTGCGTGAAGACTTTGAGGTGAAAAGGTATTGGTGAGCTAGAACTTTGCTGATGAGACAATGATTTTTACTCTTATTGTTTCCTTTTTATTTTGTGTGTAATTTACACTGTTTTGATCCCGTAAGAGTTTGACATTTTCTCTTGACATTGGAAATAAATTCTTATAAGAAAATCAAAGAAGTTTTCAATTATAATATAAATAAACAATTTGTAATTTGTTAAATTAAACAAATTATTAATGTCTGGTCTTAGCATGATAGTCATATAAAATTTATCTATAAATAAAAATATTTGTTTAATTTTTGCAAAACTATAATTTACAAAATAGGTTTTAGATTATTCATTAGATTTGGGTTTTTTCTGAGCAAAAATAGAAATCGATCATTTTGATAATTAGTTGATTTAAGAATTGTAAGGTCTCGATTCGAAACCAAGAAATCTATAGATAGAATCTTCTATAGATTCAATTCTAACGTTAAGAATCTACATAGCTCGATCAAAGTTATATGTTCATAGCAAATTGGTTCTCATAGTTAACAGGTTCATAGTCTTACTCAAAGAAGCTTAAATACCTATTACAGGTAAATATAATAGTAAAAATGTCACTTAAGCTTTTAGTTACGGCAAAATAAACTCATAATCTCCAATATGGAAATCACGAATTTGGAAAAACTAATATGGAAAAAAATATTGAAAATATGAAAAACATTTATTATGGAAAATATGGAAAACGAACAATATAGAAAAACGAAAGTTGCAATGAAGTAATGTTTAAAAGTTATGAGATTTTATAAATGAGCTCTGAATAGAAACCATTTAATATGGAAAAACGAATATTAAAAATTTGGAAAACGAATACGGAGAATAAGGAAAACATTTAATATGGAAAACGAATATTAAAAATTTGGAGAATACGGAGAATGGAAAACATTTAATATGGAAAAACAATGAAAACGAACAATGAGGAAAACGAAATTTGCAATGAGGTAATGATTTAAAATTGTGACATTTTGTAAATGGGCTCTGGATAATAAAATATAATTTATGAAAGGATATTTTCAGTAGAAAGCAATTGTTTTTAGTGAATTGATCTCGTTTGCATGTTATTTGATTAACTTTCTTGTTTTTGTGAACTAAAATTTCATATTTAAATAAAATTTTATTATAAGTAAAAACAGTTCTTACTCTTGTAATTTTAGAAAAATAAAGAGCTTATTTCAGTCAAGTAACTGTTTTTGGACGATTATGTAACTGTAACTGTAATGGATGATTATTTTATGATTAACTAGCGGTTTCATTGTAATTCTCTATGCATATAACTTCTGAAAGGAAACAAAAAAACTAATCTTAAACAAAAAGTGATAATTCCACATTTTACATAATAAAATAGTATGATGCAAATAAATAATCTATATATAGTGCTGTTAATTAATGTAACATTATAAAAATCTAATGCCGAATTATTGAAAATTACCGTTTATATCTTTTTTTTTTAATTTGGTATAATTAGTAAAAAGTGAAACTTAAATGTGGTCATTAACATATTTTCTGCAGACTTGTTTTTCCATAACTTTCTATTTTAGTAAGCTATAACATAGTATATAAAATGTTTATGTTTTATGTTACTACTTCTTTTTTATATATTTCATTAAAAAAATATATGACTTCGTCTAGACGCATAAAAAATTAATTTTAAAAATAAGAAACAAAAACTTGCAAAAATGTTAAACGTTCCAAAATTGTGTTGCAAAAATTGAGTCTTTATCAAGAAGATGAGAAAATAAAACTACGTGATCAAATATAAAACAATAAACTTAACTAAATTGGGGTATGAGATTATTTGAATTATTTTTAAAATTTTAATTGATGTTTTAATAGCCTTATTATTAATGTATTTATTAGATAAATCCCTAATTTGCGTAATATTTATTTTATTAAAAATGAAATAAATGTTCCGTAAATTATTTAAAATAATGTTGTGTTAGATTGCTTAATACACTTTATTTCGAAAGATTAATAGTAATTATACGATTTTAAAATTATTTTACAAAATTACTTTTTGCAAAAGATTTCAACAAATTATTTCATTTTTATTTAGAGAATTAAAAATAAAATAATTTGCAATTCAATTTTTAATTGAATCAAGACCTAATTCAATAAACAATAAAGACTTTGCAATGACGATTACATAAAATTTTGTTAAATGTGTGCATCGTTAAATACAATCACGTTTTTTTTTTTTTTATTTACTTATAAATATAAAATGATTTAAATTTATATTGATTCATAAGTATTTTAAAAAGCATAATTAATGTTTTAATTTAATTCATAAAAGATGTCATGTGCAAAATATAACTTTTAAATGCACTGCTGATCATTCAAAACGCAATATCGTTAGGAAGTACAGAGTGGTTATAATTAAAGTGACCCTAGTTAGAACCATCTAGAAGCCGTTCTACATAACGGATTTTGATGAAACTTGTTATATACGGTATATGGACCATGGAGGAAATATTTCTGCAATAAAAAAAAATAGTTCAAATTTTGATCATCAGGGGGAATTGTAGCGCCTAAAGCAGGGCAAAAATTTGTTAAAACATCAACGTGTGCTCCATTCACATTAATTACGTGTTGAAAGACGTCGTTCTAATTAGGACAAGACAATTACGGTTCAATGGTACAGCGAAAAACTCTCGAGGAATTTCAGCAATATGGTGTGTAATGCTGATTTCAACTCAGGTAAAGTTCGAATTCCTCCTTCATAAACACAATCTTTTAGGAATCCCCAAAACCAGAAATCACAAGGATTTAAATCGAGTGCACGAGGAGGCCATGCATCCGGAAAATCTCTGGATATTACACTATTCTCGCCAAAGTTAGCACGAAGCAGTTCTTTGCTTTGCGCCCAATGTGAGGAGTTGCTCCATCTTGCAGGAAGACAGTGGTCTGCAAACATCGCCGTTCCTGTAAAACAGGAATGACCTGTTGTTGAAGGAGTTCACTGAACAGTGCACTTGTAATAGAGCACGTTTTAGGACCATGAGGAGTAGGAGTTTCAAAGAAAAACGGTCCGAGGATAAAATTAGCAGTAAATACACACCATGCAGTCACGTAATCAGATTGCAGTGGTTGTTGGTGCAGGACATTAGAAGGTGGAGCACTCCATTTGCGGCAAATTTGAATATTTACCGCTCCATCTAAAAAAGTGCTCCTTTTCTGACCATAGAATTTACCAACGCCATGAGTCATTTACTTCCATTCTGGCCAAATATCGGTAGGCAAATTCATAGAGTGTTTGGTGGTCTTGAGGTTGCCGCATTTACACTACGTGAACTTTATGCACACACCTTTTAAAACGGATCGCATAATTTTTCGTACTGTCGACCACGAAATCGCCAACTCAAGTGACACCGATAGAGCACTTGCTGAAGAATAGCTGGAAGTGGAGGCTCTTTCAATCACAGCAGTAGCGACTTCCTCCATAGTTTTATTCGGAACTCGTTTCTGCCCTCTTCTGGCAGCACACAAAGTCTCCAGTCTCTTCAAATTTCATAACCATCTTCTTCAACCTATTCTTCGGCATGGGCTCTTTTCGCAATCCCTTTAAAGGACAATATTCCTGAAGTGCAGAAAGCTATTGATACCTTTCGGATGAAACAGTTTTACCAATAAAGCTCGATCTATCTTCTGTAAGGGTATGATTAACAATGACAGAGGCCCGCAGAAGGATTTTCTGGCTTTAACAGCAAATCTCTTCATAGGTTTGAGTAATTTGCACAAGAAGTTTTTGAAAATTGCTTCCTGGTGGTCAAAATTTGAACTATTTTTTTAATGCAGAAATATTTTCCCCATGGACGTACCCGTACCCCATGGACGTATACCGTATATAACAAGTTTCATCAAAATCCGTTAGGCAGAACGGCTTTGGAGGCGTCTGAATAGAGTCACTTTAATTATAACCACCCTGTATCTAACATACTGAAATTTGTACATTGCGTAAATTCCAAAGACACAGAACAATGCAGTAAAAACCGAATATACTGAAAGTGAGAAAAAAATTATGAAGATTCTGGTAAGAGGTTTTAGAAAATTATTTTAATTATGTTTTCTCGGTTTTTTTTCGTATATTTAGTAAGAAACTTACATTTCACTGTCGACAAATGATGGGTGACGTCAGATGTGCACGTAACTGATTTCGACTGTGGATGACTTAGACTATACTTAAAAATCTGCTTATACTTAGCTCATGAATTATGGTGTATCGCAACCGAGATAGTCTCAGCAAGATTCACTTTCATCTTCATAAGAAAAGGACTTCTTATAAATCTCTTTGATGAATCTTCAGATGAATCTCGAACAAAACATATACTTGCAGTCCGGTTCTAGTGCAGTGACATAATGCATAAATTTTTACATTGTCAAACTGATCTATCGCCTGACCGTTTAGTATGCGTGTTTTTGGATATACAAGACCTAAACAAATTACCCTTACACTTAATAATAACCAACATTTGTCTGAAGTTATGGTGACTGTTGTCCTTCTTAGTGTCAGAACTTTGGTTTTAAATAAGTTCATTGTGGTATGTAAACTTAGGCAATTTTTTAAAGTTCTCGATGCTCATTATTTTAATGACTCGATGCTTTATCAGTATTGTTTCTCTAATCGATGAACATGCATATACCATGTATATCGATGACCATCATATATGTATAATTAATTATCGTGCATATACTATGTATGGCGATGATCATCATTTATGTCCAATCGATGATCATGTAATGACTGATAACTATTAAATTTAAGGGCTATTCGTTGTGATTTTTAGTATTATATTGAATCATCAAGGGTTGACATACCCAAAAGTTTCAAAAAGTTTATTAATTGTCAAGACGTATTTCAGATCATGATTGTATTTTTGTATCTCATAATGTAAATGCATTTTGATCCCTGTCTTTCTTAATGGTGTCGTATATTGAATTATATGTATTGTATATCATCTAGTGTAATGATGTAAAAGTTTTTACTCATCCTAAAACAAAAATTCTAGTACTTTGATGATACATTTAACAATAATAGCGAAGAAACTGATTAAATGTCGAGAAATTCGTAACATATAAAATAGAGGTAACATTAGATTATTCGAGTAAATTACCTGCTACCCATATTATAAGTTCCTGCCATACAGTGTACCTTTTATTTCTTTATAAGTTTAATAATACTCTTCTATTTCTAGTATAATGTCTAACCATGGGTGGGTTGCTGCATTGACGATAATTGGATCCTACCTGAATCAGGGGAAGACATAATTAATACAATACTCGTCGCTTAATTAGTTCAGTTAAAAGTGACATCTTTCCATCTTCAGTAGCATGTTTTACTGCTGGTCTTGTCTCGTGTTAATTTTCTTAGATTCTAGTTGGTGTAATTGAAATTTGAGATATTTATGATTAAAAAGACTTCTAGGAAAACTCAATTAATATTTTCTTCTTCTGAGTTCAGTATAAGGTCAAATACGCTGAAACAGTGGCCAATAACGAGTATTGCAGTATTGCAGTACGAGTCTTTTCTGTTCCTAGGATTTTTCTGTTCCTTCAAACATGTTTTCTTTTCTTCTTTTTAAAAATTTCTACAGTTGTATCGTTTTCTGCAAATAACTGTAATTCAGCGTCCCGCAAATAATAAGTCAATGACACTGTAAAAGCATTTCAAATAATTGTTTTAAAAACAAATTTTAGAAAGACAATTTCAATATGTTAAAATGTCATAAGGTTAGAAATTAAAACAAATATTCAGGAATTTATTTTTTAACATTTAGTTCCCTTAAAAAAAAAAAAAAAATATGAGACATTTGTCTTGAGATTAAGAATTGATAAAGAGCTATAAAAAGAATATCATTAGAAAATAGTTTTATAATTAAAAAATGTAGACGATAACATAGAAGTAGGTTTGAAAATTGACAGGAGAAAACACAACAGTATGCACTCAAAATCTTCCAATATCAATTGCAGTATTTTTTTCAATGTTTTCAGCGGCCTGATAGGCAAATTTCTGGCGCTCTGGCCATTGGTACTTCTGGTTCGAATCCTGGCCGTGACATGAATATTTGTTTGTGATTCGGAATCCAGTTTAAACTGTAGCTCCGTGTCTATTTAGCACTCAAGTGCACAAAATGACCATAGAGAAGCATACCAAACCAATCAAATATGCTTTCTTTTCTTCTACCTAGTACCCTCTACAGTTGTATCATTTTCTGCAAATAACTGTAATTCAGCGTTTCGCATATAATAAGTCAATGGCACTGTAACAGCATTTTAAATAATTGGTTTTAAAAACAAATTTCAGAAAAACAATTTTAATTAGTTAAAATGTGATACGAAAATTTATGTATTTATTTTTACATTTAGTTCACTTTTAAATCCCAGTGCCCTCTACAGTTGCAGCGCTTTCTGTAAATAACTGTAACTCAGTTTTCCCCAAGTAATAAGTCAATGGCATTGTAACAGCATTTCAAATATTTTTTTTTTTTAAAAACAATTTTCAGAAAAACAATTTCAATATGTTAAAACCTCATACAGCAAGAAATTTGAAAAAAAAAAAAAAAAATTCATGAATCTTTTTTTTTTTTTTTTTTATTTTTTTACAATTTATCCACTTAAAAACACATATGAGACATTTTGATTGAAATTAAAATATGATAAACAGATATAAAAAGAAAGTTAAATATCATCAGAAAGTAATTTTATAATTAAAAACTGAAGATGATCACATAGAAGTAGGTTGAGCAATTGACAAGGCAAATCACAACAGTACTCACTGAAAATCTTCCGATATCTATTGCAGTATTTTTCTGTGTTTCCTCAAAGATGTTTTCTTTACTTCTTCCCTGTGCCCTCTTCAGTTGCAGCGTTTTCTACAAATAACTGTAATTTAGCATATACTAATTACTGTGTTCAGCATATACTAAGTGAAAGTCACTAGTAACAGCATTTCAAATAATTGGTTTTAAAAACAAATTTCAGAAATACAATTTTAATTAGTTAAAATGGCATCATCATCATCAGTGGAGCAACAGCCCAATGGTCTGCCAAGGTCGCCTGCCTACTGGTAGATTTCTAGATAGGAGATGTTTTTACGAGGTAGGGTTGCCAGACCTACGTCCAATGCTCCTTAAAATGTCATACGGTAAGAAATTAAAAAAAAAGATATTCCGGAATATGTTTTTAATCTTTAGTCCTCTTAAAAATAGATGTGATAAATTTTGCTTGAAATTAAAAATTGATAAATAGATATAAAACGAATGCTAAACATTATTAGAAAATAGTTTTATAATTAAAAAAATGAAGATGATCACATAGAAATAGGTTGAACAACTGACAAGAGAAAACACAACAGTACTCACTCAAAACCTTCCGATATCAATTGCAGTATTTCTCTGTGTTTCTTCAAAGATGTTTTATTTGCTTCTTCCTCGTGCCCTCTGCAGTTGCATCGTTTTCTGCAAATAACTGTAATTCAGCGATCCGCAAATAATCTTTCTTGATCTGTTTTCCACGCCCTGAATCCAATATCGGATGTGACATCTTCGATATTTGTTCAATAGGACATTGTTAAAATAAATGTAAAACTATCTCGACATGCTACACTTCTCATTTCAGAGACACTGTTTCTCTCCGCTGTCAGAGAAAAAAGAAGAAATGTGTCAAACCTGTAGTCGCAAGGGGGTTTTTGCAAACGCACGTGTTTTTTAAGAGAACAAAAGCATAGATAAATGATTCGGAAAAAAAGTGTGAAAAATTCGAAAAGAGATCTTGCAAGGGCTATCAGATTTTGCGTCTGCTGATATGCTGACAGAGATGGACGCGCCAATCCATCTTGCAAGTCTCCCAACTGTAAAAACGATCTACACAGCGCTTTTTAAGTATGAATTTTGAATTGGTTTTATAATTTTCAATTTGAGGGAATATATTTTCAAGTTATTGCTGTGAATTAGTTTATTCAAGAAAACACTTCTTTTATTCAAATTCAGAGCCTTTGGGTATGTTATTTAATTTTCCTGAAATTGATTGTCTGCTATCAACATTGCGATTTCATGATCGTAGAGCGTTGCGGAGGTATTGTTACTCCGCGTTCGTAGCTTATCTTCAAGCTACAAGCACCTCTTGGGTGGTGCTAAGGGAGTAATGTCGGTGCAGCACTTGCCTTAAAACGTCAAAGACAATTGTCTAAGTGTTTGCCAGCTGCAATAGAACAAAAACAAAGAAAAAAAAAGTTACGATTTGAAAAATTGTGTAATAAAACCCATTGCCTTAAACGATTTATTTAATTGACATAGAAACTTTAAAAGCAGAAGCTGTATCGGATCTGTTTTGTCAAACAACATTTATAATCAATAAACACTTTCCATTTTGGAAAAGATAAAAATCTTTTTATTAATAAAGTAATTTTTTATCAATGTTACTGTTAACTTGAACGTTTTTTCTTTGAAAAAAATGTTTGAAGGATTCTCAATTTTAGTGAAACATAATCTGGGTTTTTATTAGGAATATATTGAAAATGGGGCTCCAGTGGATCAGTCTCCTAGGCGGCTAAAAGATCTACAACTATCGACATGCAGCAATAGTAGTAGATCTGTTGCACCATTGCACTGTCGCAGTAATACTATTACACCCTGTTAACATCCTAGGTGGCTAAAATTCTACTATCAGCATGCTGCAATAGTAGTATATCTGTTGCACTGTTGTGCTGTTGCAGTAGTACGGTTGCACCCTGTTAGCATCCCAAACGGCTAAAAGATCTACTACTATAGGCATTCAGCAATAATAGTAGATCTGTTGCACTGTTGTACTGTCACAGTAATACTATTACACCTTGTTAACATCCTAGGCGGCTAAAATTCTACTACTATCGGCATGCAGCAACGCTTCAAGAGTGATTACCTTCGTGTAGAGTAAATGTCAATTGAATGCGGGAGGCCACTCCCAATCTAAAAGAGGTTAAAACTCAACCATTGCCTTGCCAGCTACGAAGGTGAAGACATGCGGTGGACCACGGCTGTTTGGCGAGCCATCTGCACCACATTGACATTTTTGACAGCCCTAATTGCTCGCTCTGTGGGAAATACGAGATCATGGACAGACACTCTATAACACAATGCCCGTATTTCTGAACGAACTCGAAGGTCAAAAGATATTGGAGGGCTATAAATTTGCAGATGAGACTTTTACTTTTTCCTATAAATATTTTCTTTTTCGTGTGTGTGTTTTACACTGTTTTGATATCGTAATATATTTTCTTTTTCCATTGGGAATAAAAAAATATATATATGAATATTGTACTTTGCATTTCTAACCACAAAATGTATTCAATTTTAGACACATAAATATTTATGTGTTTTTATGAAATTAGTAGAAATTTTTTATTTCAATTCAACTGAAAATGATCTAAATGTTTTTTTACAGTTAAAATAAATTTTATTAATAACATAAGCGTCACATTCAAGTACATTAACTGAGCCGTTTGATAAACATATGCGGTTAATAAGTTTATTTTAATTCACCTTAAATTTAATTAATGGAGTTGATTAAAGTACATTTCAATATTCCTTAAAATGTATATTTGTGTGAGTTAAATATGAAATTACGCGATTATTTTAAATACTATTTGAATAATTAATTAATTTCAGAGGAAAGAAGTTTTTCAAATAAGTTACTCACAAGCTCCTAATCTCCAGAGGAAACCGATCGATTATACTTTCAATTATATGTTTCTAAAATTGCCTTGGTTGTTTCGTATTCGACTTTTAATTTCCCTTACATAGGATGGCTCATTTCTTTGAATTTTAAAATGCGGACAGATAAATAAATAAAAATTAATGCATAAAATTGAAATTAGAAGCTACAATTTGCGAAAATGCTTAAAAGTAGTAATAACTCCGATGTCAAAAACAGAAAAAAGATCGAAGTCAAAGTAGAAAAAAAAAAATAGCATCTAAAAATAGTCTGATTGTTATTTTCTCTCGAACAGAGAATGGGAAAATTCACAGAAGCAAATAAATATACGCTTAATAAAATGCTGTCCATAATTTCAATATCAATAAACTTTGTATGGAAAACTAAAATATAGGAATAAATGCAATACGTAAATTTATTTTTATAAGTGGGATGATTGAAAACAATTTTTTTAGTTACAGGTATCCATACATTTATTTTTTTCCCCTTGATTGAATTTGAATTTTCTTTATTGTATTAATAAAAATTTATTTCGTGTTAATAAAAAATTAAATATGTAGTGTAAAAATATTTTTGAAATAATAAAGTTCCTTAAATTATTCCAGGCATTTTGTATTTAATTCAATAAAATAATAAAATACTTGATGAAATTTCTTCGAAATTGATATAAATATATTAACCTGAAAGTTCTTTTTTTATATTTAAAATTGTAACCATGCTTCCACCTAGGCAACAGGCTTCCTGGTGGCCAAATGACTAGGTGCCAAATGCTGCCCACAGGCTTCAAGTTCGAATCCTGGAGGTAGCACGGACGATTGTGAGTGGTTCGGAAACCCCTTTAAAATGCAGATCCCGGTCTGCTTAGCCCTGGTGTACACGAGATGATCGTAGAGAGACAAACCAAAACTAGGCAATGACTAGAGCGCTCCCTATGGAGTTCAGGAGAGATGCTCGGTAGGCCTCGAGACTCTCACTCGAGAGAAATACAGGGCAACCACGCTCTTCCATTCAGAAACGTTTAGTTTATAATTTCTCATACCGAGGTGAAATATATTTAACGCAACCTTGCGTATTAATTGGCCTGCAGAATCTCTATAGGAGATGAAGTATATTTCAAGCATTCTGCACGTAACAGAGTGTCGGTTTTCGGTTTAGAAGTGGAATCATTCCTCGAATCTAAAATTCTATGTCTTTAAAAGTGTTCAAATATCGTACGTCTCTAATTGAAGGTGTGGAATGTTTGTAGGAGTGTTTAAATAAAGCTGTGCATTCTCCAATCAGTGTCTCAATTATCTCATCCCAACCACACCCAGTTACAATCTAGTTGTCCAACCTGCGCACTACAAAATACATTTCATTCTTGCTAAGTACTCTTGTCTTAAATAAATATAATAAATATATTTTGTATAGCTTTATATTATTTATGAGTATTTTGTTTTTTACTCGTATCATAAATATTTTCAAAATTTGTTTTTCCTGCATATTGTATACGTGGGATGAGGTATAGAAGAAATGCTATAATTTCAAAAATGTTTATCAGAAGAATTTTTTTTTTTATAATAGCGAGATGATAATATTTTCATATCGGTTATAATGAATGTCCTATTTTTAAATTTAATCAAAAATGTTAATTCATTACTTACTTAAATTGAGTTTACGAAATATTTTGATAAAATTAAAATTAAAAAAATATATATGTAATGATATTTTCTTGCATTTCATACCAACTGCTTCTTTAAAAAAATTCTTCCATTTTTAATTAAATCACGAAGATTTGAAAAATAAAATTTTCGGGTGTAGCTAATTTCATTATTTTCGTCTTAAAAATTCAACGATAAATTATGCGATATATTTATAACATAATTCTGTCGACGATATCTTTATAAATTTAATTAATAACACTGTTTTAAAGAAATAACAGAAATGGTATGTCTTACTATCAAAGTTAAAAATATTCAATTTAAATGAAATCCGTCCGAATTATTTACAGTAATAACTTTTAATTATTATTTCAGTTCATTTTAAAATCGTTATTCATTTTTAAAATATTGATGCATTTCAGCTAAATAAATGCTTCTTATACTATAAATATTTGACAGAATTGAATTTAGCCATCATTTAGTTATTTATTATTCCTGCGTTTTAATAGAATCTTATATTAAATATGATGAAAATGTTTAATATTTTCCATATTTTTTTCTAAATTAAACACTAATGTTGCTATATGATATTACAGATGTAAATTTTTTTGATATGTATTTAATTAACTATTTTTCATTTAATATTTAAATCGGAAAATACTTTTGAAATTTTGATACATTTCATCTATAGCAATACATTTTATACTATAAATATTTTCATAAATGAATTCAGCCAGCATTTAGGTGTTTAATATAGAATAGAATATTATAAAAATATTAAGCATAGTAAAAGGCTTAATATTTTCCATATTTTTTTCTAAATTAAACACTAATACTGATGTGCGATATTGTAAATGCAAGGTTTTAGCATGTATTTAATTAACTTTTTTTCATTTAATATTTACATCAGAAAATACCTTTGACATTAGGAATTAATTTCTACTATAATCAGAACTAGCGTAGGAGTAATTCAATGGTTAAGAAATGAATTTTAATGGGTTGCGCAGTGGGATTGTAACTGATTGTGATTGGGTTCAGACAATTCTCAACATGAGAGCGTTATTTCGCTGTACTAAACGTTTCTCTCAGCAGCAGCGCTGGTTGCGCTGTACTTCCTCTCGGGCGAGAGTCTCAAGGCCTACTGATCATTTCTCCTGAACGCTGCCACAGGGCTCTTCCAGTACGCGGGAGGATATAAATATAAATATATGTGTATATAAATTATGTATATATATAACATAATAAGCTAGATATATATACACAGTCCAGTCCCATCAATGTGACCACCTGTCAAAATCCAGAATAACCACCTTTGGCAGAGCGGACCGCTGCGACACGTGCAGGAAGAGAGTCAATTAGGTTTCTGACGGTTTTCACTGGGATGTTGAGCCATGCTGACTCCAATAACGTGGCCAGCTGCGCTAGATTACGCGGTTGAGGATCCAGGGCTCTAACAACCCGATTGAGGTGGTCCCACAGAATCTCGATTGGGTTTAAATGCGGTGAGTTTGCTTTAGAAACCTCGCATTGTCCTGCTGGTACATGCCATCATTCTGAGGAAAAATAATTCGCATGTAGAGTTGGACATAGTCCGCAAGGACAGATGCGTACTTGTACTGATCCATCGTGCCTTCCACAATGATGAGTACACCCAGTGAAGGCCAGGAAAACATTCAACAAACCATAATGCACCCTTCTAAAGCTTGGATCCTTCCGGCAATTGTTGCAGGATAAAACATGATTCATCGTTAAAAGCCACTATGTGGACGTCCAGTTTCTGTACTGGCGTGCAAATCCCAGCCTTCGTTGCCGATGAACAGCAGTTAGCATAGGTGCATTAACCAGACGTCTGCTGCGGAGATACCCGCAACGTGCTCAACAGTTGCACATCTATTCGCCCGAACGCATCTCCATAGCCTTCGTTCGCATCTGTCATCTATAGCCCGTGGTGCACCACATGTGCCACTGCTGATTTTGCATAGTGCCATTTTGCCATGCAAGGTACACTTTTACCACGGCGGCATGCGAACAATTCACAAAATTAGTCGTTTCCGAAATGCTTCCACCCTTGACCCGAAAGCCAATAATCATGCCCTTTTGGACGTCGGATAAATCGCTACGTTTCTACATTACGCCAACGATTGAAATGCGTTCCGATGCCCTAGGACATCTTTTATATACACTCCACTGCAATTTGCTGTCACCTGCCTTTTGTGATTGGTTATTTCACGTTGACGTCTAAAGTATGTGGTGGTCACATTAATGTGACTGCTGGACTGTATATATATATATATATATATATTTATATATATATATATATATATATATATATATATTATATATATATATATATATATATTATATATATATATATATATATATATATATATATATATATATATATATATATATTATATATATATATATATATATATATATATTTATATATATATATATATATATATTTTATATATATATATATATATATATATTTATATATATATATATATATATATATATATATATATATATATATATTTATATATATATATATATATATATATTTTATATATATATATATATATATATATATTTATATATATATATATATATATATATATATATATATATATATATATATATATATATATATATATATATATATATATATATATGCTTATAAACTAGATATATAGTTCATAGTAGTTTATCTGTTTTTTACATGTTATGTTATAAACTGTTGTTATTTACTGTTATGTTTATAAAACAAATAATTAAGTGTTTTTTTTTTTTTTTTTTAATTTTTGATAAATTGTGTAAACTTTTTTTTTTTTTTGTTTTTTGTTAAGATTGATTTGAAATATGAGAGATTCCAGTAGCAAAAAAAAAAAGTTAATTAATATTTTATTTATTTTGATTTAATCAATTAAAATGTATTATGATTCTTTTAATTATGGTTTAAATTGTTATAATATGAATAATAATTCATAAAATTACGCAATATTTTATAAAATCAATGTAATTGATTAATACAATACCATAATTTAAGAATCACTTGTATTGTTTCATTAAAGAATTACAATAAGAAAAATATTTTACCTTCCATAATAAAATTATTTACCATAAAATTATCATTAAAATCTACAGACGTTTTTAAGAATATGAGAGTTATTTTTTAACTTTTACTTTAAATATTATTTATCTGCTGTATTGACAAATTAAATCTAATTTTGTATCTTTTACCTAATGCCAATCTTTTATTCAATAAGACTTAGTTAACTGGGTTTACTCGCAAATACAAATAGAAATTGACAAATTTACAAATATATGCATTATTAGAGGTCTACACACTTTAAAATTAATCACTCTTGTAAGGAGGGATATCTTTAAAATTTTTTGAAAGATTTCTTTAACAATATGTATCGGATATCAACAATGGATTTTAAAATTGTAAACAAAAATAACGTGCTCAAAAATCTAATATTATATTATGCACTTACTTACAAAAAAATAGATTTTAAATAAGTTGAGCTATTCCCTAATCGCCTTCTGGTAAACAGAAAGCTTAATGCTAAGACTAATAGAGGAACTGCCGGCGACCATATTTCATGGCTAATGAAGGCGCATTGCGAAGCATCAATGCATGTTAAGTATGACACGCTCTTAAACGTTGATGAAAAATGGGAGAGACAACATGCTTGAAAAAACTGGACTTTGGTAAGTATAGATTACAAGTAAATTGCTCATAGGAAGGGCTGTTCCGAAATTGCTCTGGTCAGAAACATGAAGGCGTTTATCAAATTTTACACGCAATAATTTGACACAAATTTAGAGGCAAAATTTATGATCAATAAATATTTACCATGATACCTCACGTAAATTGAGATACAACATATTAACAAAATAAATATTCTTGGTTTCAATAAAGGGTGTGATTTCTTAAACTGATATAAGCTTTCTTAAGTTTGATACGTTAAATACCTTATTTTAAGTTATATACTTTGTTATTATCCGTTATGCGTTGTTATATGTTACCATGTTATACGTTAAATATCTTATAATACGTTAAATACTAAATGATACTTATAATATATAAACAAATATATTATAAATATTATTTAGTATTATACTTATATATACTTTTATTATATTATTATTTAGTATTATACTTATTTATACTTTATTTATACTTGTTTTTATAAGTATTATTTGTAATTATAATACGTTAATACGTTACATGATGCGTTAAATAGTTTATTAAATAACTTATGATTCGTTAAATACTTTATTACGTATCAAAAACATTTAATTATTTAAATTAGTTTGAGTAACCTGTTGCGAAATATTTGTTTTAAAATTAATATTTGTAAAGATAATAATCAAACAATGTGTCAATAATACTGTGTCTTCAAATAATGTGTATTTGTTTATTAATTTAGTGCTTAGTTTAATTAACTTGTATATTTTTGTCTATTTTGTATTCATTTATTTAAAGTCTTTAGGATTACAATAATATATTACAACAATTATAAGCAACGATTTTTAATTCTCATATGAAAAAATTTACACTGAAGATTTCATTTGAGAATTAAAAAATCGTTGCTTATGATTTAGTTTTGCCGATTTTTTTTTTAATTTTAGATATTTTTGATGACTTTTATATAATTATTTAGATATAATGCAAATAGATTTAATTTTCTATACTTCATATAAAATTTGATGTGTGTTTTTTTCATTTTAAATTTAAATTCAGTACTTGAATAATTGTTATATTTAATCAAAAATATTTGCAATGATTCCTTATGTAAATTGAGGTACAACATATAAAATGAATTTTGTTTTTGTTCTTGTTTTCAATGAAGGGTATGCTTTCTTAAGCTTATATATGCTTGGTTAAGTACCATTATGTTTGTTTAAATACCATTTAATACGTTAAATTAATTAACCATTTGATACGTTAAATACCTTATGATACGTTAAATACTTCATTATATGTTAAGTAGCTTATTTTAGCATATAGATCGTATCATATAAGTACAGGATATTTTTTTTTCTTATAGCCTTTCATGTTCTACATTTGCGAGTGATATATAGAAGCAAGAAAACTATTACCAGATAAACAAAACTAATACAATACGTTGAATTATAACCTATTTAAAGTTTTTTAATTTTTCATAGTGTCTGAAACATACAATACCAGATTATTTTTGAAAATTGTTGAAAATTGCTATCTGGGTTGTTTTTGAGGTCGAAATTTTTTCAAATTTTCCCAAAGAATTATTGAACAACGAGTGACCTAAAGAACAAAAATAGAAATATAATCCTTATATCTGATTTCTTTAGCTGATATAAGCTTCCTTAAGATTAATACGTTAAATATTCTTACTTCTTTTTTTTTATTTTAGTGTAAATACGTGTGGTATTTTATAAGAATAGGATATTTTCGTCTAATAGCCTTTCAAGTTCTATATTTGTACATGGTATAAAGAAGCAAGGAAACTTTTACCCAGTAAACAAAACCAATACAAGGCATTGTATCACAATTGCTAATTTTTCATGGTGTTTGAAATATACAATAACAGATTATTTTTGAAAAGTAAAAATTGAAAATTGTTGGAAATTGCTTTCTAGATCGTTTTGTGGTCGAAATTTTTATTCGAATTTTCCCAAAGAATTATTGAACCACAAATGTGTCAAAAGGATAAAAATTAAAATATAGTAAATGAAAAAGACTTTTATATCAATTGGAAAAAAAAAAAACCTTCTCTACATTTAAGCCATTAAGAATTTGAATAATGAACCTTAATGACATCATATTACAGAACTTAACTCCCTGCCAAGTTAAGGGAATGTCTGCATGTGGAATAAAAGAGGTGATAGAATTCATACACAAGACCAAACAAATAGATTAAGACATTAATCAAATTTGAATAGATAATAGGAATTTTTTTAATTTTAAATTGAGAATAGAGCAAATAAGGCTTTGTAAAGGAAAAATACTGCTATTATAATAAAATTTTTAATTAAGTTGCAGATTTATAATTATTATTCCATACTGGAATGCATTAAATAAAGTGTTATTTAAAGTTAATATATATTAATCTGAAACGTGATGTCTCAAATCATAATTTTTTTCTGCTTTTTTCATTTAAAAACAAAAACATTAATTTGTTCTTGTAAATTATATATAAAATCAATTTTTATGAAAAAAAGGAAGCATTTATTAAACCTAACGATTCGAATATAAAATCATTTAACAACTCTTCACAAATTCCTATGTTGCATACCGGCAAGAAAGTTAAAGTGTACTTGGCAAATTTTTCATTTATGAAACTTTTAGGAGTTTTTATTTGGGAGGGGGTTATAAAATATGAGATTCGTAGTTATACACATATAAGTGTATCTGTAGTCAAAAATCAAATTATTTATTATTTAATTATTTTAAATAATATAGGTACATTTAAATTAAAATATTTACATTTTAATTAAAATTGAATGTGATAATGTGATTGCATTTGGTTTGTGGTATAGGAAAAATCCTGCTTAAGGACCTCGGGGAATGCAGTGTAAAGATCTGGTTTTAACAAAATATATTTTTTACATGGTTTTCAAATGTTCTCATCTCAGAAAACACTTCTTCCCACAGGTACATAGAACCCTATGGTGAGATTGTATTCGTTTCTGGGCTTACAAAATCTGGATATTAAGTTTCAACCCGTTTAATGCTTATAAAAAGATTTTTCTTTCAAATCGGATTCTAACATTGATATTTCTCGCATGTCCATTAGCTTTTCTTCAGAGCTGTAATAAAAGAATGATTTATTTTTACATTTTCAGCAAATAGGTTTATGGGCAATTGATACTTTGATTTAATATTAGGAAGAACCATATATTTGTAAACAAAACAGCTAACTCCAATTTTTAAATTCCATATAAAGGTTATGTCTTTTATGGTATGTACAATACACTTGAGTACCATTTTGCGTACCTCCTGTGTTGAGGGTATTCCACAAATCATTTGAAATAAACTATATATATATATATTTTAGAAGGATAACATCATTCGAAGCCAACTGTATATTTATATTATAATTTCTTTGCGAAAGATATAAATTTATATGTATTAAAAAAATCATTTCACTACAGATAAAACTTTAACCCTCTGCACTCGAGGACTCCGAGGTGGAGCCATTTAAAATTTGTCTTCAAGCTCGAGGGTTCCGCTACGGTGACAATGCAAATAACAATTTAAATAATGCTTTTCTTTTAATGCGTATATAAAACTTACATGTGAATATGATCTTTTCACTAAATTCGCTTCTAGTTGCTGGTAATACGAATGAAAAAAAAAATTCGAGTGCAAAGGGTTAATCATAAAAGGAGTGGAAAAAGTTTTTCAAAAAAAATAATGTAGACAAATAATTTAAAATTATTTTAATTTTATGAAAAATAAAGAAACGATATATATTATAAATTAGTTTTCTTTTTTTCATTTATCTCTTTAAATGTCTGTTGTTTTTAAAATCAAAGAAGGAATATTATTATGGCTCTTTATTTAACAAATTATAATTTTTAAAGTATGTGCTCTACATCTCGATATTAAATAAGTAAAAATATATCGTGGCAACGTCAAAAATAAAAATAAAATGTCTATGATATAATCCAGGTTTGGGTTTGATTTATCTTTCTATGGTCAATTTTTGCACACTTTCGGGTAATTAACCGGGACCAACAGTTTTAAAGGGGATTCTGAACCACTAACAAAATCCATGCCACGGCTAGAATTCGACCCTGAGGCCTGTGATAACAAAGGCCAGAGCGCTAGCCAATTGGCAATCAGGTTGCAATCCGGGTTTTATCTAGGAGTTATCCGGGAGTACACATTTAAATCTTTTTATGTTGAAATAACTAAACTTGACAGGGAGTGATCCAAATAAGTATAATAATTATAATAATTACACTATAAGCAGTCTTTACCAAACCTTTTTTTAAGCAAAAAAAAAAACATTTTAATGCTTTTGTTTCTCAAAATAAAAAAAAGAAAAATGTGCATTTAAATTTATTCCCAAATCACAATTAAAATATTTGCATATTGTGACCTAGTGCATAGAACACTATGGGAATTTTCGATTTTAAAGTAACTTTCTAAGAGAACCGGTATGCGATATTTAGCCATAAGCTACTGTTCATATGTCGAAGATAGGTTTAAACACGCATCCCAACTGCAGTCATTCTGTTTTCTGGGCTCTAGCAGGCAGGAAAATGTACATACACCAACCGGTGCATTTGAAGATGCACATTCCAATTTATATTGATAAAATGTGTTCCACTATAACACCGGCAGACGCCCTGGATGTTTTTGGAAGAACTTTTAAGAAAAGTAGCCCACATATTGTTGTTGCCACATATTGTACCTCCTAGTTGAGAGAAACCGAACTAAGTGACCAACCATGCATTTTGGTGTTTACATAGGGCCATAACCACCACCGAGTCTCTTAATTTCTATAATCAGGTATTGCCAAAACGATTCAAGCCTATTTTTCCGGTATGTTACTAACACATATTAAATATTTTTAAATAAGCTTTCCAGTTCAAATACATAGAGCAAAACAAAAAAATAATAATAAAAAGGATTTACTAAGTTCTTTTTGTTTTATTCTTTTTTAATCCAACTAAATTTGTTTTGTACACATTTTGGACTAATTAGACCGAGAACTAAGGTTTAACGTGGATTCCGAACCACTCACAAACACCCATGCCACCTCCAGGATTTGAAGCTGAAGACTGTGGTACGAAAGGCCACAGTGCCAGCCAATTGGCCATCAGGTCACACCCAACTAAGTGACCAACCATGATTTTCGGCGTTTACATAGGTTGTTATAACCATCATCGAGTTTCTTAATTTTTATAACCAGGTATTGCCAAAACGATTTAAGCCTAGTTTTCCGGTATACTACCTACACGTTTTAAATATTTTTGCTGTATGTAAAACAGCTTTTATTCGTAGATTAATGTATAGCTAAAAATAGGCTTTCCAGTTCAAATAAATAGAGCTAAACAAAAAAAAATAATAAAAAAGGATTTACTGAGGTCTTTTTGTTTTATTCTTTTAATCCGTCTAAATTGGGTTTATACTTGCATCTTCTTCTAAATTAATGTCAAAAGTTTGGAAATAATAAAATTTGCATGAATTTAATCTTACGAATCATGAACAGACTACTAAAGTTTTTTCAGATTACTTTCTCTATTTCTAATGAGATTTAAATCTTCTATAAATAGAAAACTGTTTTTCAGAGTACAATAGTTTTAGGAAAGCAATTTGTTGATTTCATTTGGATATTTCAATGCATGAATCTAATTTTGTCTTTTTCAGTAGGAAAGGCTATAATTCTTTTAATGAACTTTTCCTTTATTTATTTATTGTTTAACATTTGAGCTTTATATCAATAAATAAAATAGTAGAGAATTTACATGGTAATCCAATGATAAAGCAAAAAAAAAAAAAAAAAAAAAAAATGCAAAGTGTGAATGTCAAATAAATTATTTATTAAAACTTATTTGTAAATTGAAAAATTGTTCAGTTAAATTTATAAAAAATTATAATTATTTATCAATGTAGCAATTGACTTTTAAAAATGTACTTAATTTGTATCATAAAATAAATAAACACATCACATATTTAAATTATATATATATATATATATGCTTATTATCTATCTATATATATCATATATATATATATATTATATATATATATATATATATATATTATATATATATATATATACCTATTTTATTTTTTGTAATATTTAGCCCTGTATTTTCAAACTTTTATTATTTGAAAAATAAGAAAATTAAGAATATGAATATGAATTGAAATATGAATTAATGCTAAGATAATATAATATCTTTAACGAACAACACATTTTTATATTAAGATGCTAATATACATCACTACACTAAGAATTAGTATATATAATAAATATTTTTTGCATTTAAACTATTCCAATTTCATATAATAATGTGCATTTAAAGTAACTTGAAACATTTATCAAAATCCTACTCAGTATAATTTCTTTTTAAGTATACTAATCAACTTTTCAATAGGTAAAAATCTCTTTTTTAATAAGGTTTCGTTTGACGATCAAGTTCCCAAAAGGTAATCCATATATTTCATCAAATCAATAAACGGATTCAACACTTTCCACATAATGTAAGTGCTATGATATTTTTCATTTATTAGCGAAATTTAATTGCAAATTTTTTAAAAAACGCGAAATGTTACGAAAAAAAATCTTTCATCATCTCTATAAATAAGCGAAACAAATAAAATATTACCTCTTTTCATAAAATGATTTACTGCATTTTGTAATCTTAGTTACCCAAGTTTAACCTGCACTTCTATGGGGAACTTGAGGCTAGAAATTTAAGGAGAGACGACTATACTTATGTCAAACTTCATTGATTGATTTTGGATAAATCAAAATAAGTGATTAAATATTTTTTTATCGCGTGTGAAAATGATGTCCTGATTAGTGGACAGTGACGTTATCCGAAAATGAAAGCCAAGCAAATAAAATTCCATTTTAAATTTTCGAGAAAAATGGTACTTTGGGGTCCCTATACTCTCGAAATGCTTTATGAATACCGTTAGTCTTAAGGAATTTTCTGGAGATTTGGCTTTTCGTTTGACGTGTTTTATAGTAGCACTTTTTGCGTTTTAGCTTGGGATTTTAAACATTTGTGTATCCAATAGCTATAAGAACTCGTAAAGCGTTGATCAATTCCTTCTTCATGAAGTTTCACATTTATCACTTTTGGCATTTTCCGTGCCTATGAAGCTGTGGAATACTTCATTCTTTCATTTATGCCTAGAATTTTTAAACATTTATATGTCCTTTTGGCTATTCAATATTATAGTGTTTCTTGTAGAATTGTGAATACTTTATTCTTCATTTATGCCTAGAATTTTCAAACTTTGATATATTCACTTGGCTATTGAATGCCATAGTGTTTCTTGTAGAATTGGGAATACTTCATTTACGACGACATTTGTATATTATTTTGGATATTCTTGAGCAATTCATTCTTCATGAAGTTCTTGATTTATTCAACATTGCTATATTCATGTGGCTATTGAATTTGGATATTCTTGCAGTACTCCAATCAATTGCTTCATATATCTCGAGCATTATAAAGCATTGCCATTATTCCTGAGTTGATTCATCCATTCTCGAATGTTCACACACGATGAGTTGAAATTGGCCGAGCAGATTTCAGTTGTTTTTATTATTAATAATATTGTTGTTAAATAATAAATTTAGCATATAACAGCAACGACGCAAATACTTGTATCCGCATTTTCTGTCTAATTGTTATTTTTAAATTTAATTATGAAAATCTGTATTTATTTATACACATCAATGGTTTAAGGAATGATTTGCGATGTAACTAATTTAGAATAAAACATTTTATTCCTGATTGCATAGTTAAAGAAGGGATTCCTGTGATTGCCCAGTAGTTTTCAGTGTGGCATTTCTTTTAATGATAATACCAATGCCAACATTACAGTTTTGTTTTATTTGAAAAATATTCCTATTGCAACACAATGCAAAAACACGAGGTTAATAGCTGTAACTAGTATATAGTTTACAAACTAATTTACTAGATAAAAAATTCAAAACATTAACTAATAACAAAATATCAATGCAATTACTAATAAAAAAATGACAGATTACATGTAGAAAAACGAGAAAATTTAGTGCGTGATTTATAAAATATAAAAAAAAAAGACTATTTATTTTTGAAGAAAATCAAAGAAACGAGAGGTATTGAACACGAAGGTTTTGAACATGTACAATTTCTGCCTTTAATAAAAGGAAGAATGAAAGTTTGAACCATGAAAGTTTTACAATTTTTAATATATCCAAAGCTATCCAATACAAATTAATCGCAAATCTGTTCAAATAAATTAATGATTGGTGATTAGTTGAAAAATTTTGTATACGTAAAATTATATATTATTTTATGCATATTAAAATGGAAATTGAATTTCGTTTTTGTGTTATTACGAGAACGGCAGTAGAAAATATTCCATTTTTTAGTAAAATTATTGATACACAATAATAATACATTAATATAAGCTGTATAATCAGATTATATTAGCATTACTGAATGTGTACAACATTCGTCAGACACAATGCAAATTCTTTTGCAAAATTCCTGCTAGCTTGAGAAATTATTCTAAATAATCAATATTAACACAAAAAAGTGTTTTAACATTTTACTTATTTATTGTGTAAAAATATATAATTCGCATTTATTCAATTAAACCATTTATTTTTGGACAGAGGGGTTTGGTGAATAAAGCGGTTGTTTCTAAAATGAAGACCTCAGTTAGAAACCTAGAGATTTATTTATCTCTTTGCCCCGGAGATGGGATGATATATCAGTAGGTCAAACATTCGTTGCGTTTGGTCTAGGAGGAAGAGCGGAAGAGGGACATCCTTAATGTTATTCGCTTTGAAAATGTGATTCTGAAATTAGTTCGCAGTGCATTGCAAGGTCATCAGGTTGGCAGTGTTTGCAGTGTAAGAAGGACATAGTAGGTCTCCTTCTTGGAAACCCATAGTTCAAAGGATCTAAATAACAGTGCTGACAGACATTTATAAAACCAATTTAATTCATTTGATTTCAAATGAGGTTAATTATTATGTTTAATGCAGGTTAATCGTCTGTATTTTTGCCGGGGAGATGGGTGCATTAGCAAGTCATAAATTCCTCGGATTGTATCTAGGAGGAGGAGAGGAAAGGCGCCATCTTAATGTTATCCGTTCAAAAGTATGATTTGAAATTAGTTTGCAAAACAAGTCATCAGGTCTGCAGTGCAAGAAAAACCTAGTGGGTTTCCTTCTTGGGAAACCTACATAGTGTTTCTAAATTGTTTTCTTGTGATAAATGATCTAAATAACAGTGACGACTGACATTTAAGAAAAACAATTTAATTTATTTCAATTTTAAATAAGGTTAATTATTATGTTTACTATGCAGGTTAATCATCTTTATCGGACAGATGGGTATGATACATTAACAAGTCATAAATTCCATGGGTTGTGTCTAAGAATTGGTGATTTGATTTGGTTTGTGGATCTACGGTCATTTTGTACATATTTTAGGTTAATTAGATTGGGACTACAGTTTAATGTGGACTCAAACCACTAATGAACATCCGTTTGTCAGCCAAGATTTCGAACCTGAAGCCTATGGTAAAAGGGGCAGGGAGCTAGCCCACCATCAGGCAGCAAGAGGAAAGAGAGAAAGATTGTTATACTTGATGTTATTCTACGTGGGTTTCCTTCATGGGAAATCCACGTAGTTCTATGTTGCTTTCTTGTGTAAATAATCTAAATTACAGTACCCTGGCATATAAAAAAAACAATTCAATTTATTTCAATTCCAAATAAGGTTAATTATTATATTTATAGTTTAAATTATTTTTTTGACTTTTTTTTTATTTTTGACATTTTAAAATTTATTTTATAAAAGGAATAACGTTGCTAAAATTTATAAACTTATAAAAGGAATAACGTTGCAAAAAAATTTATAAATTTAAAAATATCGTTGCCAAAAATATGAAAAAGATATTTCTATGTAACTTACCTGAACGTATCAAATAGGGTCTAAAAATAGTAAAGTCTGAAAAATGATAACATGCGCTCACATCAATAACTCTTATGAGATTTAACCTGTCAGATAAATAAACAAGGTAAGTGTTAAGTATCCCTTGAGACATAAAAGTGTAAGGAACAAGGAAAAAAAAGCATATCCATCAAAATTACAATTGAGCTGTTCTTTCTGCCATACCTAAGAGACGAATCAATCTTTTTGCAAATTTCTCAATTTCCGTAAACTGCTAAACAGGTTTTTTAAAGAAACATTTGATAGGTTTTACACTTTGTATCATAAATGTGATGAATAAGCGTCTAGAGACTTTTAAGTAGCTTTTTTTTTTTTTTTCGTAGTTTTTATATATATGACTTGGTATTTCATTGAGATCTAGGCTCGCCATTTAGCTTGATTTATTTAATTTATAATTATTTTAATTTATTACATCCTAGAAATATGTTAACTCATTAAGGAAAAACTCTTTTACACTAAAAGGAAATGAATAAAATTTAATTGATGTATTTATTAGAGTTTTAATTAAGGAATTGAAAAAAGAAAAACATGAAAAAAAAAAAATTTCTTTATTACTTCAATTGCAAAATGTTGTTAAAATGTAAAGTCAGTCCAAAACTATTTTTCCAATAGATTGCATTGTTTAAAGTTAAGTACATTACAGTTTCTGCATGCACTTATAGTTTGGTAAAATAAAAATCTGTAGTAGATGTGTCATTGTTTGTTTCGGTGTGGTCAAAACGATATTCTAACAAACATTTATTGTGAGGTACACAAATATCACAGTTATAATAAAAAATAAACAATACACAGCATGTATATTTAGAGGACATTCAATTAGATATTTAGTAAAATTATTCCCCTTCTAGCTCTCGGGATGAGAGATTGCCATTCAGTGCCGGTTGCTTCGTGCGTCCTCTCGGGCGGGAGGTTCGATACCAACTTAGCTTTTAATGACCAAGGGGTGCTCTTGAAGTGCTTAGGAGGAAAACGATTACAGGTTTAGCTTCATAAATATGGCTTCATAAATATTTTGATTAATAATGGTATCTAAGAGAATACATTAAAAAATAGAAAAAAAAGTTCTGAAAAAAATTGTCTAAAACAAATGACTAATTGATATAAAAATGTCATAAGAGATGAATTATATATATATATGTATTTATTATTATTTTTTTTGGGGGGAAACTGGCAGTCTTTCCCTATGCTACGCAATAAAAATTTTGAAAAAAAAATATAACAGAAAAAATAGTTGCTCAAAAGTTGCATTTTCGCCACGTCAGTCTTCAACGGGGTAACAGGAAAAATAACAAAATGAAATTATTCGCGTATTTCTTAAACATTAATTAATTTGGTATTTTTTCAAATATTTTTTCATAAATATTTATGTTAATAAGCAATTACTGCATTGTCTTAAAATCTCTCATTTCGTAAAAACAATTGATATATAACTATGAATAATATAAAATAATATAATGATTTATTATTTAAGTTTTTAATCTTCTCTACTTCTCTATCGGATAAAAATATTTCTAGAAAAATAAAAACAGTTTTATGCAATAGATTTTTTTATTTATTTAATATTGAATATAAGTTATGGAAAGACTTTATATTAAAATATTTAGTTCAGAACTTAATGTGGCACTAAGCGAATTTTAGAGACCTATATTAGTGCATTGTTTATATTTAGAGAACGAATTAAATAAATACTTTTTAGATAACCATAAAATATTTAACGATAAAAATAATATATTAACAATGAAGTTTAGGGACATATTTATTTTATAATGTATCAAAAACATTTAATTATTTCATTTATTTTGAGTAAATACCTGCTGCGAAAAATTTCCTTTAAAATTAATATTTGTAAAAAGAAAATAGAAGAAAATAAGTATCAAATGAATAACTTCACATAATGTGTATATGTATGTTAGTTTAATGTTTAGTTTTATTAAATTATTTACTTTTGCCTGCTTTATATTCATATTATTTATTTACAGGCTTGGCAGTTACAATAAAAAATAAATGAATTCTTAAGTGTAAATTTTCCATATAAGTGTTTAAAAAACTATTTTGCTTATAATTGTGAATGTTTTAGTTTTTGGTGATTATTTCATTTTTAAATCTTTTTATACAATTATTTGTATATAATACAAATATATTTAATTTTCCTTTCTTTATTTAAAACTTGATGTGTTTTTTGTTTATTTTCGAATTTATTATTACCCCTTATATTCCTTTATCCAATTAAGTTTGAAAGAAATCGAAGCTATAAACCTACATAAGCAATTTTTAAATAGTAGCAAGTTGAATAAAATTAATTCTTTGAATATTTTTTAGTTACTATTCTTTTACAATAGTTCATTCTCTTTTCTAAAAAGATTAGAAATATATTTTTTGAAGTACTGATATTTTTTAAAATGTGTATAATCTTACAAACTGTAATTTTCTATGAAGAAAAATAAATAAAGATTCAATTATTGAAGAGTATTGCATTAAGTAAATATTTTATTAGTAAATATCGATTTTTTGCGATCATTCATTGATGAAAGTAAAGTGGAAGCATTAATACACTCATTCTTTCATATTCGAAGATTGAAATTTATGAATCAGAATTTTTTAAAAAATTGCAGCTTAAAATTAAATTCTCACAGCGATGAAGATTAGACATATAAACGAGGTAAAATGTTTTTATTCTATTATAATTTTAATCTAACAAATTATTGTCATTTATTTTCAGTAATATTACAGATAAATATAAACTGTTGATGATTAGTCCCTGAAGTATTTCGCTTCATTTCATGTATTAGTGAACTATTCAATTGAAAGTTTAAAAAATTAAATTAAGAAAGAATCGTGAAATGACAGTAGATTGTAAAGGTATTTAACTGATCGTTATTATGAAAAAGTATTAGTTCTTATTCTGTAATAAATAAATAGCTTTAATATCAAAAATAATACATCATACGGAGAGGTAAATATATATAACTTCATTAAGGTGTACACAATCATAATATTGTCTTTAATGGCGAAACATAATTTCCACATAGTATTTCCATAATTTCCATATATTGAATTTAAAAAATTGTCTACAAAGTTTAAATTAAAGAATTTTGTTTATTGCAGTTCTTAAGAAATGGTAACTTGGTAAATATTTGTCAACGAGTTTGAACCCGACTCGTGGCTCTGACGTTCATCGCTGATGAGCATTATGTTGGAGGTTCAATTTGCTGGTGAAATTAATGTAGACACTGTTTAAATAACGAGGAGAACTCGATGACGTTTATGATGTCCAGCCTCTTGCCTCATTAATCAGTCTACCTGGTGGGATTTTTCCGTATTTTCTCCCATGTGATACGCATATGCAGAATAGTTCCCTCAAAAAGTCTTTTCTGAGGGCACAGCCGATTCGTCAGCGACTTGGAGTGAAGCCAGACTTTTACCTACAAGTGATCTCTCCCAACAGAAGCTGTCTTCTTTGCTTTCATCCCTGAGTAGACTACTCATGAGGTGTCCGTCCCGCGCTGCCGGACACTGGCGATTAGTTATAACACAACGAATCTGAACAACAAATTTTGTGAATATTTTTAATATTTCAGCAGTTTTACTGCAAATATTAAAGAGGTTTTTGTAAAAAGTTTTCATATAATTTAAGACAGATGTATTTCAGTTTTAATGTAATTAATTATGGAAATTTGGATTATTATATTTATCAGTTCCTAAGTACGCTTTAATGTTCATTTCAGCTGCAGTTGATAGCTGGTAGCAGAATTTTTATAATTTTTTTTTTTTTTTGAAGATACATTTTTTTTTAATGAATAAGGTTTTCAGACAAAAAAAACCAGGGGAGTCAATTCTGATCAATATGTAATATAAGAACATGGTTTATCTTATGAGCTATTAAAAACAAAGAATTTATTTACTTATGTCTTCGCATCAACACATAAGAAACTAAAAGTGGTATAATTTGTTTCATTATGCTCCTTACGTGTCATCTCAATATGTATTTCATCTCAGAATACTAATTTGAATAATCGAAAGAACATGCTTTATGCTACTTTGAAGGCTAGAAGTATTTTTAATATGAAAAATTGTACATAATTAGAAAATAATTTAATGATTTTTTTCAATCTTTTGCAATTGTAAAAAGCAAACTGACAAAAAAAAAATTTTTTTAATTTATTTTATATATATTATTAGCTTAATTAAAAATTAATGACCACTGCATTGCACAAGAAATTGTACCAATATGTAAAAGTAATCTTAAACACTAAACATACTTTTCCATACATATACAATAAATTATATTTGTTAATACGTTGAGAGAAGGTGTCTTTGTTAGCTCTGACATAAGAAGGTTAATGCAAGATCATAACTTTGAAATTGTGATGAACACAACAGAAAAAAATGCTTGAAATTCTTTTTAAGTTCATTGGAAAACTAGACGGTCTGTAATTAAAAAACTTTAATTCAATTTATGTTCAGAAAATTCTAGGAACTCAGGTGTAATAAGAGTCTGAAAGTTTATTTTCTATAATTACGCCTAACGTTTGCCAGAAGATCTTGGAACAATGAGAGAAGATAACGGTGAATGTTTACATAGTATATTATAATGGAAAAATTGTGATGTAAATAGGATGGTAAATTATGTTGGTTCATCCATCAAATAAATCCACATAAGAGAAGAGCTAAACTATCGATTTTAGCAACAAAAGTTTAAGAAAATAAGAACCTTTAGATTATTACAAGGAAGGATAATATCATCCAAACTTTTATCGTTATAATAGTGAAAAAAATGGAATATTAATTTTTTGTTTCATACAAGTCTTTCCATTTTCCGCATTATAATTTTATTTATTTTATCATTACTAATTTTAAAAAAATAACGGATTTGCAAAAGCGTGGCAGCATATAGGACAAACCGATTAAGTACTTGGAATGAGCATCCTAAAAAAATATTTAAAAAAAAAACATCTTAAATTATGAAAAAAATTTAAGAATAATTTTTATTGACCTGCGTTATTTGTAAACTTTAATGAAATCAGTTCGTGCAATTAAATTAAAATATAATAAATATGTTTTATATTGAATAATCTGCTAGAAAAAGTCATTTTCTTTTCTTGCTAAAATATATTATCTCATTTATTTGAATTAATTAAATATCCAAATATCATTATTATAATTCTATTAATTTTCAAAATTGCATCTAAAATATTCATTTAACTGTTTTAAATTTATTGTTGCATCTAATAAAAAAGAAAAACCTGTAATAAAAATCAGCCTCACAAAATTCATTGTTCTTTTCAGTTAAGCCGTTTCTAATAACGTCTGTGAAACATGTACGGAATGCATTTCTTCCATCACAGCCAGGATTCATTCGTCACTCCCAACATTTGCACACACCGCACTCTGCCAAGGAAAGGCAGTGACACCAAATAGGCAATAGGCTTGGCGATATCCAGGGAAAATTTCCCATTCATCCGATAAAAGGAAGTGACATTGACTGATGTGTGGAGTCAATCGCTTTCGCATCTAACACAACCGAAGGAGTAACGCGGAATTCTTTTTACTCAAACTTTTTAGAGGAAAAATAAAAAATTCTACCCAAAAAAAGTTTCTTCCAAAACTTCTATCTCAAAAGAATTCTTAACTATTCTCTTGAACACGACTTTTGTCAATTATAATCGGATTAAGTGATGATCTCGACCACTTATCTGTGATTAGATAAAAGAATGGAAATTAAAAAAAAAAAAAAAAATAACAAAGCAAGAGTTTTTTTTTTTTTTTTTTTTTTTAAAAAGAATGAATACTTAATAAAAATGAAGAATAAATCATTTTTCTTGTAAGAGAAAAAAGGAAATTAATTATAATATACAAAATTAATTATTTTAAAATTACTGAAATTATATTGGGGTCCCTGATGGACGAGTAACTAGTGCTCTGGCGCTCTGTGCCACAGGTTTTGTGTCCCCCGCGGTGTCATGGATGTTTTTACTGGTTCGTAATCCACTTTAAACAGTAGGCTTCTATTATGGCTACTTCTACTACTAATAGTAATATGGCTACTATTACTACTACTAATATGGCTACTACTACTAATAATAATATGGTTACTACTACTAATAATAATAATATGGCTACTAGAACTATTATTACTACTACTAAATTACACCACATCACTGTGCCTACAGCAGAGTTACCATTTTACAGTTTGGGAATGATGTGAGTGAGGAAGTCTGAATGGTCTATGTGAAGCTCTACGGTCATATCAGACAAGAACCTACTGCGTTAAGTGGAATCCGAACCAATAAAAAACATCAATGGTACCCCGGAACTCGAACCCGAAACCTGTGGTAACGAGCGCAAGCCACTCGGCCTTCAGGCATCTGTCTAATATGGTTGTAGAATTTTTGGCGTAGGGCTGACAAAAATACCCCTAAAAAACGTCTCTCATTCCCAACTCTGCCAACAGGCAGACGACCTTAGCCACCATGGTGCTGTTGTACCAATGATGATGATGAAATTATATTGGCCAAGTCATTTCTTTATGTAAAATAGAAAAATATTTAATAATCTGATATGTAATTTGCTAAACACTGTGATTGGCAACAGGTGCTGGAAATTTTAAATTTCCAATAATAAATTCAATTAATTATTAGGAACATATTTCTATAATCCCCAGTTTGTTTTTGAAAGTAAGAAACAAGAATATTAAGATATATATATATATATATATATATATATATATATATATATATATATATATATATATATATATATATATAAATTAATCTCACTGGGGAAATTTCTGCAAGATTTGAATTTTATCAAAATTTGCACTTTACTGGCAATGGGAACATGTGTAGATATTCTTTTAATTAGGACAGCTGACAACATAATTTAGGATGTTAACGGTTAAACGATAATATGATTAATCTCTTCAATCTCGTCGATGCACATTTTATTAAAGAATAAGAAGAATACCAGTTGTGAAAGATTAACAAATTTGTTGAATAAATACTAGCATAGAAACTCTAAAGGTTATTACTAATAAAAGAATATTTCACTTTAAAGACATTAAAGATAAGCCCTACAAAAACAGGAAAATATAGCTGAACTATATTTTATCATTTTATGTAGATTAACTTCGTAATTTTCCTACAGCATACTATTTGTAGCTACTTATTATCTATTTTGTTTCCCTTCAGAATGAATTTTCGTAATAATTTGTTGTCTTCTTCAATAATTACAAAAACTAACAGAGATGCAGGCATCAATAGAGAAGCAATAAAAAATAGATCTTATGATATCTGTTGTATTAATATCAGTTACAGTTTTTAAAAGTTACTATACGTTTCATAAACTAAATAAATTGTTTTTGTTCTAATGCAGTTGGCAATACATAGACATTTATTATTTATGCCATAAGCAAGCTCTGCACCTCTAGTACTCATTTAGCTGTACCCAGGAGGCACTTGTAGTTTGAAGATATATTACAGACGCTAGTAACACTACCCCCACAACGCTCTACAAACCTATTAGACAGGGACCTACGGTTTAAAGTGGATTCCGAACCATTACAAACATCCATAGCACAGCCGGGATTCCAACCCGAAACCTGTGGTACCGAGCGTCAGAGAATAAATAAGTTTTATTATATTGATCGCCATGCATTAGTATTAAATCACAAAAAATACACATTAAGGCGAAAAAGAACCTCCTAAAATCTAAAAATCATTTAAATAAAAAAATGATAAAATGTAAATTTTTGTTAATAATCACAACCATATATTTTTTTTTTACAAATAAAAAAACATGAGATTGAAATGAGCCATTGGATCTCATTCCTTGAAATAAATCACAAAAAGAGCTCATAGAATTACAGTTTGTATTATTTCGTAATATGTGTGAGTATGCGTGTATGTTTCATGATTTTCAAGAGTTTTATTCCTTTTAGTATATTTTTAAATCTTTTATTTCTATTTTACCATGCGTTTGTATATTTTTGCTTGCGTCTATTAAGTTGTCTTACGCCACAGAGAATGTACTAAATAGTCCTGGTTTTAATTTTTTGAAAATGTGGTATTTTAATAAATTAAAAGCAAAAATCATCTGTCAAATTGCAAAAATAGGGACCATTGAGTTTTGGCGAGATTTTATGGCGCCTACTGAGAAATAAGTCTCCAAATGCAGTAACCTGAATTTCTTGTACTGTCTGCAATGTACTTCATTAGCAATTACAACCCTTTTCTTGGCGCACTTAGGCGAAATATTTTTTACGCCAAATCCAAGCGACTTTTATTTTGTGAAATTTTGACGCATTACATTTCTTTAATATATATTTTTTCTAAATATATATCATACAAAATTTTAGTAGATTAAATAATGAATCAGTTTCATTGAAGTATACCACACCGTTTTGATGCATAAAAGCATTCCTTTCCAAATACATTAAATTAAAATTAAAATAACATTTTTTTTTAATTATGTGCATGTGACAGTGTCTGACATAATTGTGCCATAAGATTAATTGTCTCTTTTCAAACCTAAATATCCTAAGAGAATGGATAAATAGGAGAAACAACTTATTCTATAAAAGATATTTTCAAGAAATTTATTATATATATGTGCATATTAAGATTATTTAATTTTTGTACAGCTAGTTTTACTTTTAAAAAAATGGATTTCTCACTGAAATTTTATCTTAGATAACTTTGTAATTTTTACTAAAATAAATCTCATCAAGGAGATTGAGGTCTACCATATCGTTATAATGTATAAAAACTGTCTTTTGTAAATGCATTCAAAATCAGAATAATGCTTTTTTAAATTTTTTAATGTGCATGTTACTATGTTTGATATAATTGTACCATAGCATTAATTGTCTCTATTCAAACCTAAATATCATAAAAGATGAAAAAAATATCAAAAATAACTTATTCTACAAAAGATATTTTCAAGAAAAAAATTATTATATATATATTTTTAGTATTACTTAACTTTTTTAAAATTTTTTTAAAAGGGCTTTCTCACAAAATTTTTATCTTGGATAATTTTGCAACTTTTGCTAAAAGTTGATCTCATCAACAAAATCTTTCGTTATTCATTTACCACATCATGCCAGCTCTATGATTATATCCAAAATTAACGAAGAAAAGACTTCACATTGCCAAAATGAAAATGCCAAATGTCTTTCCTGATGGGGTAATATGAGACCAGCCCTTTGCTACCTCTCCCGGAACACCATCTCGAGGGTTCGAAGAATACGCCTCGCTTGATGATGTATTTGGAGAGGAGAGAAAAACTAATGACTCGGGAGTCTGTTTCAGTCAACCCTTTTAAAAAGGAGAGAGAGACAAAAGAAAATATCATCCTTGGCGGCAAAAGAAGGAAATGAATTTAGGAAAAAGTCATTTGCAGGGTCGCCATTACCATCTCCCCGGTTTTCTTCATTCCAATGGAAATGAAAAAATTAAAGACTTCTAAATTCCTTCATGTTATATTGAATTTTACATTGGTGTTCGTTCTAAATTTTATTTTCTAGAATAACTGATCAGTTTATTCCTGAGTCATAAAAGGAATTTAAATGTTTTATGAAAATAAAACATATTTAATTATTTATTTGAGAATTGGATTCCTTTATTTTATTATTCCTCAAGGCTTATCCAAATATAAATTGGTGTGAAATAAAAATTTATTTACGCTGAAGTAATATTTTTTGTATTTTTGTCGGGAAAAAAATTGCGATTGTAGTAAGTGGGCACATGTTACTTTTGAATGAATTCTGATTTTCTTTTATGATGATTAATTTTACTTAAATCATGTACTTATGAATACAAGAATTAGAGTTCCAACCAACTATGATAATGTTAAATATTTTATGTAATTTACCCTGAAAACATTAAATATATCACTACCCAGGAGGTGCGCGAAGCTTGAAGATAAGCTACGGACGTGGAGTAACCATACCGCCCCCCAACTTTCTACGATCATGTTAGACTGGGACCTAAGGTTTAAAGTAGATTCCGAACCATTACAAACATTCATGGCACCGCCGGGACTCGAACCCGAAACATTTTTTCTAAATATAGATCATAAAAAATATAACGATTATTTAATTGATGTCTACCACAGCGTTATGATGTACAAAAAAGCACTCTTTTACAAATTCATTTAAAATTAGAATAATATATTTTTTTTAATTATATGCATGTGACTATGTCTAACATAATTAAGCCATTACATTAATTGTATCTATCCAAACTTAAAAATCCTAAAAAAATGAGAAAAAAAAAATTAGCAAAAAATATAATTACAAAAATACGTTTTCAAGAAAAATATTATATATATTTTTTAATATTACTTAATTTTTTGTACAACTAGTTTTATTTTTTAAATGGATTTCTCACTGAATTTTTATCTTAAATAACTTCGTAATTTCTACTAAAATTAACCTCATCAAGGACATTGAAGTCTACCACGGCGTTATGATGTATAAAAACTCTCTTTTGCAAACGCATTCAAAAATTACTATAATGATTTTTGTTTTTTTAATTATGTGCATGTGACTATGTTTGATATAATTGTACCATAGCATGAATTGTCTCTATTCAAACCTAAACGTCATCAAAAGATGAAAAAAATATTAAAAGTAACTCATTCTACAAAAGGTATTTTTTAAAAAATTTTATATATATTTTATAATATTACGTAATTTTTGTATAGCTAGTTTTATTTATTACAAAAGAATGGCTTTCTCACTGATTTTTTATCTTAAATAATTTCATAATTTTACTTAAGTTGATATCTTCAAGAAATTCTTTCGCTATTCATTTAGCACTTCATGCCAACTCTATGATTATATCCAAAATTAACGAAGAAAAGAACTTCACAGTCGCACCAAAATGAACCCATCCTTCCTAATAGGGTAATATGAGACCAGCCCCTTTGCTACCTTCTCCCGGAACACCATCTCAAGGGTTCAAAGAATACGCCCTCGCTTGATAATGTATTTGGGGGAGGAGAGAAAACTAATGACTCGAGAGTCTGTTTCAGTCAACATTTTTTAAAAAGAGAGAGAGACAAAAAAAAAATATCATCCTTGGCGGCAAAAAGAAGGAAATGAATTTAGGAAAAAGTCATTTGCAGGGTCGCCATTACCATCTCTCCGGTTTCCTTCATTCCAATAGAAATGAAAAATAAAGACTTCTAAATTACATTATGTTATACTGAATTTTACATTGGTGCTCGTTCTAAATTTTATTTTATTTTTCGAATAACTGATCAACTTATTCCTGAGGCATATAGAGGGAATTGATGTTTTTATGAAAATAAAATAGATTTAATAATTTATTGGAGAATTGATTCTTTTATTTTATTATTCCTAAAGGCTTTTTCCAAATATAAATTGGTGTGAAATAAAAAAAATTTATTTAGGCTGAAATATTTTTTATTTATTTTTGTGAAGAAGACTTACTATTGCATTAAGTGGGTAAATGTTACTTTTTAATGAATTTTGATTTTCTTTTATGATCATTGATTTGAATTAAATGCTGTACTTGAACTTTATTATAGTTAATTACGGGGATGTTGATTATAAATATTTATCAGACCTAAAGTATGTTTTAGTGTGCAACTCAGCTGCAGTTGCTAGCTGGTAACAGAATTTTTTTTTCGAAGATGGAGTGAAATTTTTACTTAACAAATAAGTTTTTCAGACAAAAAAAATTAAAGGAAGTCAATTCTAATTAACATGCAATATAAGAGAATGGTATATTTTATGAGCTGTTAAAAACAAAGAATTTATTTTACTTGTCTTCGCATCAACACATAACAAACTAAAAGAGGTCTAATTTATTTCATTATGTTTCATCTCACTATGCATTTCATCTCAGAATACTAGTTTGAATAATCGAAAGAACAGGCTTTATGTTACGTTGAAGCCTAGAGATATTTTTAATAGGAAAAAATTATATATAATTAGCAAACAATTTGACGATTTTTTTGCAATCTTCATTTCAAGGGAATATTTGTACTTTTAAAGGATTTTTTTAATTTAATTTTATATTTGTTAATAGCTAACTTAAGTTTACACAGATGGACAATAAAATTTTTTTATAATTCGAGATCTTTTTTCTTATGTATATTGAACCCAAAAGTGACCATTGTATCATCACAGTACGAACTGTTTTCTCACAAAAACCATCTTTGCTCTATACATGCACACTTCCAGAAATTTTTAATGAAAACAACAAGGATTAAAAACTTGCCTAAATCAAAGTTTCTTCTAAATATTTATCTTTGTTGACAATAATTTTAAAAACCTCTGTAGTTACACATATTCCGATCAAGGACTGAGAGAATTTCCAGATGGCGCTACTGTGAGTTGCTGTAAGGCATTAGTGTGGTCTTCTAAATTATTTTTTTAAATCATTCACTTCTCCTCGTTAATTCTTTTTGTTTTCTTTTACTTATTTCAACAAAATGGCAGGGTCATAGAAGTGTCAACTATCCATATCTATTTTTTTTTTAGATTTATGGTGGATTTGCTATCCAGAAATACACAAAGAACGTAGCGAAATTTATGAGAAAGTGTATTTAACTTACTTAAGGTAAGATTTTTTTTTAATAGATTTAAAACAACAGTCGCAAGTGAAGAGAAATCTTCCAGTAGTATCAATGGATTAATAGTTCCATTCTTTCAGTAGTATGTTATGGTATGCAAAAGGTGTTCCAATGATATGACGAAACAAAAAAATTAATCAAATAAAATAAACATATAAATAAAAATAAATCAACAACATAAATGAAACATATCAATTCAATATTGCATAAAAGTAATATTCCCACCACTTAAAAATTAATGTCCACTGCATTGCACAAGAAATTGTACCAATATGCAAAAGTAATATCAAACACTGAACTTTTTTCTATACCTATACAATAAATTATATTTGTTAATAAGTTGAGAGAAGGTGTCTTTGTTAGCTCTGACATAAGAAGGTTAATGCAAGATCATAACTTTGAAATTGTGATGAACACAACAGAAAAAAATGCTTGAAATTCTTTTTTAAGTTTCTTGAAAACTAGAGGGTCTGTAATTAAAAAAAAAATTAATTCAATTTATGTTCAGAAAATTCTAAGAACTCAGGCGTAATATGAGTCTGAAAGTTTATTTTCTATAATTACGCTTACCTTTTGCCAGAAGATCATGGAACAATGACGGAAGATAACGGTGAATGTTTTCAATAGTACATTATAATGGAAAAATTGGGATGTAAATAGGATGGTAAATTATGTTGGTTCATCCATCAAATAAGTACACATAAGAGAAGAGCTAAACTATCGATTTTAGCAACAAAAAGTTTAAGAAAATACAAACTTTTAGATTGTTACCAGGAAGGATAATGTCTTCCCAACTTTTATCATTATGATAGTGAAAGATTGGAATTTTTATTTTTGTTTCATACAAATCTTTCAATTTTGTGCATGATAATTTACTGCTTTTCATTTATCATTATTAATTTAGAAAAATTAACGAAGTTGCAAAATATGGTAGCATATAGTACAAACTGATTAAGTACTTGAATGAGGCATCCTAAAAAAATATTTTAAAAAAAAACATATTAAATTATGAAAAAAAAAAAAAATTTAAAAATATTTTTAATGGCCTGTGTTGTTGGTAAACTTTAATGAAATCAGTTGGAGTAATTTAAATTAAAATAATTTAATTTAAATTAAACATATTAATTATTAATTTAAATTAAACATATTAACTATTAATTTAAAATTAAATTAAAATGAAGTAAATAAGTTTTATATTGAATAATCTACTACAAAAAAAAGTCGTTTCCTTTTTACGCTAAAACACATTATCGTATTTATTTGAGTTCATTAAATATCCAAGTACCCTGTAATTATTATAATAGTATTAATTTTCAAAAATGTATCTAAAATATTCATTGAAATATTTTTAATTTATTGTTCGGTTTCATGTAAAAGAAACCAGTACAATAAAAATCAGCCTCACAAAAATTCATTGTTCTTTCTGATATGGGGGTTAAGCCATTTCTAATAACGTCGGTGAAACACGAACGGAATGCATTTCTTTCATCACAGCCAGGATTCATTCGTCACTCCCAACATTTGCACACACCGCACTCTGCCAAGGAAAGGCAGTGACACCAAATAGGCAATAGGCTTGGCGATATCCAGGGGAAAATTTCCCATTCATCCGATAAAAGGAAGTGACATTGACTGATGTGTGGAGTCAATCGCTTTCGCATCTAACACAACCGAAGGAGTAACACGGAATTATTTTTTACTCAAACTTTTTAGCGGAAAATAAAAATTTCCACTAAAAAGAAGTTTCTTCAAAACTTCTATCTCAAAAGAATTCTTAACTATTCTCTTGGACACGACTTTTTGTCAATTATAATCGAAATAAGTGATGATCTCAATCACTTATCTGTGATTAAATAAGAGAATGGAAATTAAAAAATAATAACCAAACAAGACGTAAGAAAATTAACTGAACAAGAGAAAGAAAAATGAATAATTTATGAAAATGAAGAATAAATCATTTTTTTCTGTAAGAGAAACAAGGAAATTATTTATAATATACAAAACTAATTTATAAATTGGATTCAACACTAGTAATTTTTTTATTCTAATGGACCTGGAAAACACTTAGACAGTTCTCTTGGGTGCCTTAAATTTGTTAATCATTTATCACTACCCAGGAGGTACGTGTCGCTTGAAGATAAGCTATGGACCGGAGTGATAATACCCCCGCAAAGCTCTACGATCATGTTAGACCGTGACATACGTTTTAAAGTGGATTCTGTACCACTACAAACATCCATGTTACCGCCGGGACTCGAACCCGAAAGCTGTGGTACCGCGCGCCAGAGCGCTAGCCACTCGGCTATTTAGACCTCATTAATATATTTTTAAAATTACTGAAATATATTGAGGGCCCGATGGCCGAGTAACTAATGCTTTGGCGGTGCCATGGATGTTTGTAGTGTTTCGGAATCCACTTTAAAATCCGTAGGTCCCGACCTAATATGGCTACTACTTCTACTACACTACACCACATCACTGCACCTAGAGCTGAGTTGCCCTTTACAGTTTGATAATGATGTAGGGGAGAAGTCTGAATGGGCTACGTGACGGTCTTTTCAGACAAGGACCAAAAGCGTAAAGTGGATTCCGAACCATTACAAACATCCATGGCACCACCGGGATCGAACCCGCAACCTGTGGTACCGAGCGTCCGAGCTCTTGCCACTCATCCACCAGGCGCCCGGTCTAATATGGCTGTAGAGGTCGGGCGTATGGTTGCCAAACTTGCCCTTAAAAAAAAAAAATCTCTCATCTCGAAATCGGTCTTGGCTTACCATGGGGCTATTGCGTCAATAATGATGATGATTACGAAATTGTATTGCCCAAGTCATTTTGTATGTATAAAAAAATAAATAATAATTTGAAATATATTTTACTTAATTCTAAAGTGGCATCAGGTGCTGGAAATTTTAATTTCCAATAACAAATTAATTATTGTGAACACATTTCTATAATCCCCAGTTTGTTTTGAAAGTAAGAAACAAGAATATTAATCGCATATGCATATATAAATTAATCTCACTTCTGGAAATTTCTGCAAGATTTGAATTTTATCAAAATTTGCACTTTACTTTCAATGGTAACATGTGTAGATATTCTTTTAATTAGGACAGCTGACAAGATAATTTAAGATGTTAACAGTTAAACGATAATATGATTAATCTTTTTAATCTTGCCGATGCACATTTTATTAAATAATAAGAAGAATACCAGTTGTGAAAGATTAGCAAATCTATTGAATAAATGTGAAAAGAGAAACTATAAAGGTTGTTACTAAGCAGAGAATATTTCACTTTAAAGACATTAAAGATAAGCCCTCCAAAAACAGGAAAATATACCTGAACTATATTTTACCATTTTATGTAGATTAACTTCATAATTTTCCTACAGCATACTGTTTGTAGCTATTTATTATCTACTTTTGTTTCACTTCAGAATGAATATTCATAACATTTTATATTCTTCTTCAGTAATTACAAAACTAGAGATGGAAGCCATAAATAGAGAGACAATAAAAACCAAATCTTGTGTTATCTGTTGCAATAATATCAGTTACAGCTTTTAAAAATTATTATACATTTTTACTTATAAACTCAATACATTGATATTATACGAATCATCATGAATGTGTATTAAATAAAAAAAAAAATTCATTTCATTTAAATAAAAAAGATGGCATATTTACTTTTTGTTAATCAGAACCATATATATGTTTGTTTACAGAAAAAATATGAGAATGAAATGAGCCATTGGATCTCATTCCGTGAAAAAATCACAAAAACCACTCACAGAATCCCAAAATGATCACAAAGATTGCAGAAATAAAAAATTTGATCAGCCAGTTACTAAAATTATGCTAACACCATACAAAACTGGAGGAAACTCGTACCTACCCATATTGTTATTTCTAACCATGAGAAGATGGAAATATTTCTTAAATATGTCATTTGGTTATTAACAGTATATTCAAATTGAAAAAGAAATTACCCTACATCATTTCACACATATTTTTTAAAAGAATGACAGAATGATGATATAGATATCATAAATAACGAATTTGATCAGCCAGTTACTAAAACTATGGTAGCACAATACACAAATGGTGGAAACTCGTATTTATTCATGTTATTGTCTCTAACCATAGGAAAAATGAAATATTTCACTAAGTATGTCACTTGATTATTAATATTGTACTTATATTGATAAAATTACCCTATATCATCATCTTGCAGCTTGCACCCAGTCTTGCTTTTACAAATATTGCTGTTCAAACTCGTCCTTAAAAAAAAAAAAAAAAATTTACTATTCGTAAAAGTTTGTATTAATTTGACCAATTTTGAACTTTATGTATGAAATCCTTATTTAACATACTTTACATTTTATATGGCCAACGGCCATACCATGCTGAATATACCGGTTCTCGTTCGATCACCGAAGTCAAGCACATTGGGCGCGGTCAATACTTTGGGTGGGTAACCACCTGGGAACACCGCGTGCCGTTGACATTCACACATTTGGGATCAGAATGGCTGAGTGTCTAGCGCTCTGGCTCTCGGTGCCATAGGTTTCGGGTTCGAATCCCGGCGGTGCCATGGATGTTTGTAGTGGTTCGAATCCACTTTAAGCCGTAGGTCCCAGTCCCCTATGACTGTAAGAGCGTCATGGAGCCAAAAAGTCAGACTTCTACCTACGGGTGCTCCATCACAACAGAAGCTGCTTCCCTTCCCCTTCAATCATGAGTGCGTATGGGCTCGTGGGCTTGGCCAGCCAAGTGGGATAAGAGAACAACAACAAACACATTTTATATGAAACATTTAATATCATCAATTTTAAGAACAATATTGTTTAATTTTCAATTATTTATTTAGTTAATGGACATCATCATTATCATTGGCGCAACAGCCCAGTGGGAGGGGGTGACGCTAAGCCGTCTGAATATTGGCAGATTTTGAGACAGGAAATGTGTTTTGTTTCACCGGTAGGGTTAGGCCGTTTTGTTCTACGGCCATATTAGACAGGGACCTACGGTTTAAATTGGATTCCGAACGACTACAAGCATCCATAGCACCGCCGGGAATCAAATCCGAAACTTGTGGCTCCGAGCACCATAACGTTATGCACTCGGCCATCAGGCCCCATAAGTTATGGTGATATATGAAAAATGCAGTGATTATGATGATATGATTTATGTACTCATCTGGAAGAAAAAATTAATTTTACTTACACAATGAAGACTTTTATTTTTATTATTTTTTTTCTTTAATTTATCCCTATCTTGTTTCCTAACATGTCTTCCCTTTTCTTTTTTTTTTTTTCCCACATTTTCAAGATTAAAAATGATATATAGATTGGCACTTTTTAATTAAGAAAATTGCAAAAAAAAAAAATTGCCAATAATTTTGTTAAACTAAACCTATATTATTTCCTAATATGTGTGCATCTTCATGGTTGATGATTCTCAAGATTTTTATTCATTTTAATATATTTTTATCATGAGTTTGTGTATTTTTGCTTTCATCTATTAATTTTTGTCTTACGCTACAGGTAATGCACTAAATAATCCTGGTTTTAATTGTTTGGATATGTAATATATATGTTTGGATATATTTTAATTGTTTGCTATTTTAATAAATTAAAGAAAAAATCATCTGCCGAATTCCAAAGTAAGGGGCATATTGTTTTGACGAATTTTTTGAAGCGCCAAATATGGTAACCCGATTTCTTGTAATGTTAGCGATGTACTTACTGCACTTACAATTGCAACGCTTTATATTGGCGCACTTGGAGCAAATAATTTTTTAATGCCAAATCCTAGAGGCTCCTATTCTGCTATTTTTCCAAACCATTTTTTAACAAGATTTCATTTGAATATAATTTTGATGCATTATATTTATTCAATACATTTTTAAAAACATTGATCATAAAAAATTTAAACATTGAGATTGTTTCATTAAAGTCTACCACAACGTTATGATGCATAAAAGCATACATTAAATTAAAATTAGAAAAATTTTTTTCAATTATGTGCATGCCACTATGTCTGACAAAATTGTGCCATAGCATGAATTGTCTCTATTCAAACATAAATATCCTAAAAAAAAATGAAAGAAATAGCAAAAATAACTTATTCTACAAAAGATATTTTCAAGAAAATAGTTATATAAATTTTTAATGATACTTAATTTTCGTACAGCTAGTTTTATTTTTTAAAAGTATGGTTTCCTAACTGAAATTTATCTTAAATAATTTTGTAATTTTAACTAAAGTTAATATCATCAAGAAATTCTTTCGCTATTCATTTTCTATTTCATGCCGACTCTATGATTACATACAAAAATTAACGAAGAAAAGATTTCCCAGTCGCGCCAAAATGAACCCGTCTTTCCTAATGGGGTAATATGAGACCAGCCCCCTTTTGCTACCTTCTCCCGGAACACCATCTCGAGGGTTCAAAGAATACGCCTCGCTTGATGATATATTTGGGGAGGAGAGAAAACTAATGACTCGAGAGTCTGTTTCAGTCAACCCTTTTTAAAAAAGAGAGAGACAAAAGAAAATATCATCCTTGGCGGCAAAAGAAGGAAATGAATTTATGAAAAAGTCATTTGCAGGGTCGCCATTACCATCTTCTCCCTAGTTTCTTTCATTCCAATGGAAATGAAAAAAATTAAAGAATTTTAAATTCCATTATGTTATACTGAATTCTACATTGCTGCTCGTTCTTAGGTTTATTTATTTTTGGAATAACTGATCAACTTATTCCTGAGGCGAATATAGGAACTGGTGTTTTTATGAAAATAAAAATACATTTAATTATTTATTGTAGAATTGGATTCCTTTATTTTATTAATCCTCAAGGCTTATCCAAACACAAATTGGTGCGAAATAAAAATTTATTTATGATGAAGTAATTTTTTTTTATATTTTTGTTGGGAAAAAATTGCGATTGTAAACGCACGTTTGTGTAAATTGCAACACCATGAAGGAATCGTCATAATTGAATGAAATTTAATACACAGTTGAGTGGTAGTGATACAAATAAATGATTAAATGCTCAAAGCAAACAAAAAACAATAACAAGAGATCGGAATCAGTATTTTGTGTAGCCAACACGCGCCGCATAAGTGCTGCCACACTACGTGGCATGGAGTCAAACAAATTTTGAATGACTGCCGGAGGAAGAGCATTTCATATTTTTTTTTTTTTATGCGCACCCAAAGTTCGTCTGCAGAAGCAACAGGAAGAGGATCATGAGCGAGACGCCGACCAACGAAATCCACACATGTTCAATCGGCAACATATCCGGGGAATACGCAGGCCAAGGAAGAAGCTGTACCTGCCGCGTTGCAAAGAAGGATTGAACAGTCCTAGCGATATGAGGGCGGGCATTGTCCTGTTTGAAATACAGAACCTGGCAAGCTTTTTGAAGAAAGGGATACCCACAATTCTTGGCAATTGAGATCGTCCATGATATGCTATGGCACCCCAGATCATAACTCCGCAAGTTTCGTCCACTGTGGTGTTCGATAATGCACTCCGGAAGGTGGCGTTCACCGGCATGGCGTCCGACACGAATGCGGTCATCATGGTACCACAAATTAAAGCGGGATTCGCCAGAAAGCTCGGCATTCTGCTAATCAGCACGCCAGTCTCTATGCTGAGCGGCCCATTGTAGCCGCAGGCGGCGATGGTTTAGCGCGACAGGGATTCTGTAAAAAAAGCCGTCCTTGTTCGCAGTCCACGCTGCAACAGACGTCTACGAATTGATGAAGCACACAATGAAACACCCGTAGATATGAACCACTGTGCTGCCAATTCTCTAGAGGAAGCTGCACGGTCCGTCAGCGCCATGCGGACCAGGTGTCTATCATCGCTAGCTGACGTCACATTTCGGAGTCCACCCCGGATTTCCGAGTTGTTCGGACACTCGTCCGTAGACTGCTTCCAAAAGACGCATCACTGTAATGCTATTACGCTGCACACGAGCGGCTACTGCAAGATAAGACAATCCAGCCACACGAAGGCCGATGATTCTCCCGTTCAAACTCTGTAATTTGTTCATCTCGCTCTTTTTCGTCGAAGAGGCATAAGTAACGATTGAGCTAACGTTTACCACTAGCAGATAATCACCGATAATCATACACGCCTCGCTACAGCCGTCTATTTATTGGAATCCATCCGCCGTTCTGAGGGCGCTGCTTCAGCATACGCTGCGCTACGGTTTGAAATTCTAATCATTTGCATATCTTGCACTAATTTGCATTTCCTGAAAATTTCAGCTCACTCGCGTAAGTCCTTCGTGGTGTTGCAATTTTCACAAACATGAGTATATTAAGTGGGCACATGGTACTTTTTTAAATGAATTCTGATTTTCTTTTTGTGATGATTAATTTGACTTAAATCATGCACTTATGAATACAATAATTAGGAGTTCCAACCAACTATAATTATGTTAAATGTTTTATGTAATTTACCTTGAAAACATGAAATACAGCACTTTCCAAAAGGTGCGTGTAGCTTGAAGTTAAGCTACGGACGCGGAGTAACCATACCCCCACAACTTTCTACGATCATGTTAGACATAGGACCTACGGTTTAAAGTGGATTCGAACCACTATAAACATTCATTGCACCGGCGGGACTCGAACACGAGAATTTTTTCTAAATATAGATCATAAAAATTTAAACAGATTGCTTAATTGAGGTCAACCATAGCGTTATAATGTATAATAAGCACTCTTTTGCAAATTCATTTAAAATAAGAATAATGTTTTTTTAATTATGGGCATGTGACTACGTCTAGCATAATTGTGCCATAATATTAATTATCTCTATCCAAACTTAAAAAATCCTAAAAATGTTTTAAAAAAATAGCAAAATATAACTTATTCTACAAAAGATATCTAGAAGAAATTATTATATTTATATACAGTTAGTTTTATTTTTGAAAAAAGTGACTTCCTTACTGAATTTTTTTATCTTAAATAATTTTGTAATTTCTACTAAATTTAATCTCATTAAGGAAATCTTTCGCTATTCATTTAGCACTTCATGCCAACTCTATGATTATATCCAAAATTAAGGAAGAAAAGAACTTCCCAGTCTCTCGCCAAAATGAACCCATCTTTCCTAATGGGGTAATATGAGACCAGCCCCTTTGCTACCTCTCCCGGAACACCATCTCGAGGGTTCAAAGAATACGCATCGCTTGATGATGTATTTGGGGAGGAGAAAACTAATGACTCGAGAGTCTGTTTCCAGTCAACCCTTTTTTTTTAAAAGAGAGAGAGAGACAAAAGAAAATATCATCCCTTGGCAGGGCAAAAAAGAAGGAAATGAATTTAGGAAGAATTCATTTTGCAGGGTCGCCATTGCCATCTCCCCGGTTTCCTTCATTCCAATGGAAATGAAAAAAATTAAAGGCTTTCAAATTCCTTTTTATGTTATACTGAATTTTTATTGGTGCTCGTTCTAAATATTATTTTCTAGAATAACTGATGAATTTCCTTTTGAGGCAAATAGAGGAATCAGTGTTTTTATGAAAATAAAATAAATTTAATTATTTATTTGAGAATTGGATTTCTTTTATTTCTTTATTTCAAGGCTCAAGGCTTTTTCAAATATAAATTGGTGTGAAATAAAATTTTATTTTCAAGTAAAAATAAGATTTTTTTTTTTTTTTTTTTGAGAAAGATTTACGATTTGCGCTAAGTGGGTACATGCTACTTTTCAAAAATGAATTTTGGTTTTCTTTTATGATGATTCATTTAACTTTTAATCTGTACTTGCTATACAAGAATAAAGAATTCTGATCAAATATAACAACAATACATTTTATACAAATTTACCTTGAAAATATTAAATATGTAGTTTTTAGATAGCTGGATGTTTGACTAGTCAAATATGAATAAACATGAATGAACTGTCTTCTTTTCTGCAATCTAAATATACAGATTGTTTTCCTGAATTACAGTCTTCGACTCGTGATCCAGCTATAAAAATGAGCACCTGTTTCCAGAAAAGACTCAAATTTCGAATCTACTGATAACGTTCATTACAAGTCACCGATTTCAGGAACGACAACCCGACTTTTGACTCAGTGATAACGTGCGCCACTGGTGAGCATTAGGGTTAACGTTCAATCTGGTGGCTGCTTCGCTGTAAACACTGTTTTAAAAACAAAAGAGACTCGACGGTATTTCTGGTGTACAGCATCTTGCCTCGTTAGTCAGACTGCTGGTGAGAGCTGTGTAAGGTTTTTCAATGTGATTAGTAAATGCTGAGGTTTTTCACCCTACAGTCCTCCCAGAAGACACTATCCCTCCATCTTCAGCTACTCGAGTGAAGTCATATTTCTACCTATTGGTGTTCATCACAACATTCGCTACCCCTTTTTACCTATATCCATGAGTACATTATTCATGAGATGTCCGTCAGCATTGCAAGGACACTAAGGATGAATCAAAACGAGAAACGATGTAGATACTATAGGGATGTAACAACACGTAGAAAGTTTAATAGAATATATCAGGATTTTTTCAATCCAGTAATCAATTACGTACATTTAATTATATACATTAAATAACGTCCATTATATAAATACTGGAACACGAGATACACAACTATACGAAAAAAAAAATATATCATTTATTATTAATTTTCAGAGTGAAAGTTCATCGTCAATGCTATATATATACATTCCCTTTTTTCCTAATATCACTAAAGACGAGAAATTCTCTAATAAAACAAAAGGTTCAACATAAAATGCTGTTGTGTAGCGGTTTAAATTACTTGTATATTATATAATGTAATAAGTGCCACAAAAAGTCGGTGACAATGAGATGGAATAATTCTGTTCTGCTCTATTTGTAAGACGATTTATATTTCCAGTTTGATTAGAAGATTCGTAATTCTATTTACATGACAAAGCCATGAGGTTGGTAATTAACAGAAAAGGCTTTAGAACTAATATTTTATATATTTACTGAAAGTACTATTGATAAGTATAAGTTTTGCTTCAAGCCATTTTTAAACTAATTTGTTCTCCTATTGTTATCTTTTGTTCTATATTTAAAGGACAGATAAAGATTAAATTTAAAAATAAATAAATAAAAAGTGATAGCGAAAAACTAATACATTTTTAAGTTAAATTAATAAATTACAAAAGGTATAAAATAGTAGTATATTGAATTTTTATTGATTTAGGTTAGCTTTTCCAGATTGAGTTTTAAAATTTACTGAATTGTTCCAAATAAAAATTTTTGATGTTTTAAAATGTAGTAAAAAATAAAAAGAATTCCCTCTTACATAAACTTTAGTTATAATTTCTCATTTATTTTTTAAATTTATAACTTTTATTATTTTATTAATTTTTTTTTTGAGTGATTTTTTATGAATAAATGCAATTTTTGATATGTTAAAATAAGGTAATAATCATAAAGAGAATTTCATAAATTATAAATTCTCAATAGCAAAAAATTATTTTCGGAATTTTATGATAAACCTATTTTTAAATCTATCTACAGACATTGGAGAATGCAAAAGTTAATTCTTTCATCCAAATCAAACTGGAAATGCTTAAAATGATTGAAAATAATAGAATTTATTTAATAAAAGTTTTAAAAACATAAACAACTTATGAAAATACTTTTAACCACTTGTAATAAATGCTTTTTGTGTTGCGCAAAAAATGCAAATTGGATATAAATTTAAAAATGTTTCTACAAAGAACAATACTTTTAATACAATACTTGATACATAAATACATTTATTACACATATATTATGTATGTGCACTTTATAGATAAATTAAAATTGCCATTCACAAAATTATGATGCAAGCATTTCAATTTATATTATTTATGGCAATACATTTTCATAGTTTATTTTAAATATTTATAACTAGATTGCAATGGAAATTGCAAAAGTTAAAATATATTACGTTTTTTGTGTTATATTGAGAAATAGCAGTATGTTGAGAAATAAGAAGTTTTATAAAAAAAAAAAAATTTTCTATTTGATATTTATAAATTGTTATGATTTGAATAATAAATTAACTACAACCGTGATATCACCACTTTTATTAAAAATATTTCGTTTTTGAAATATTACTTTGTAAGTAATTATAATGTTATTTATGAGTAAATTTATGAGAACATGTATTGAAAACTGCTAGGATATAAAAACTATTATATATACTAGAAGTATAGGGGGGACTGATGACCGAGTAACTAGAGTTCAGGAGCTCGGTTACATAGATTTCGGGTTCGAATTCCGAAGGTGACGTGGATACGTGGATGTTTGTAGGTTTGTAGTGATTTGTAATCCACTTTAAACCATAAGTCCCTGTCTAATAAAAACTGTTAGACGTAGGGTTGACAGCCATACCCATTAAAAAGAAACATCCCCTGTCTCGAAATCTGTTTGTAGGCACATGGCTTTATCATGGGTATGCATCAATGAAAGTTTATATATATATATATATATATATATATATATATATATTATTTCTTCATATTTATATTGCAATATTTTGTTTTACTTGCAAGAAAAGAGAATAGAAAAATCATATACACTTACAACGGAGGTACATTAATGGAATTTTTTATTTAATACAAAAATATTTTGGGGGCATAGTTGTTGATATTGTTATTTTGTAAATCTATTTTTTTTCGAACAAAGACACCAAATCATTAATACACTTTTATTATTATACAAATTTGAACATTCATTCAATGTACAAATATTTTATGTATATCCTCTTCAATATTTTCTCTGCTATTCTTAATATGCTAATATTATTAACATATTACATATTGCATAGGTGTAATTTAAAAAATAGGCAATTCAAAATATGCTAAGAACTATTCGGTAAAAATTCAATATGGACATAATTCGAGCCTGCCTAGATTATGTGATTTATCAATGAAAATAGTTACTTATTTTACAAAAACATAAATACAATCGTAGAGTAGTCTTTTCATTCATACAAAAATTATTAATACAGATTCGAACAAACTTTTATATCTTTTACATCCTGTCCCTTCAAAAAAAAAAAAAGTAAGTGTCATGCCCAGATGCCTCAATGAATTTCTCAAATTCCCAATATATTCATTGTAAAATAATTTAACATGGATTCTCTCAATTGCATTTATTTAAATATTTTACTGAAAAGAATATGATGAACTCTTCTGATTAAAAATCTTAATATAATTTTTTTCAAATTGTATTTTACTGCAGATAATTAATTGTATCTTAATATAGACGTTGAATATTATAATGATTTTCTCAGTCGTCATGACTCAAATAAGGAAATAATCAGACTCAACTTAACCAGTCTGATTAAAATCTTCTGATTAAAAATCTTAATATAATTTTTTTTTCAAATTTTATTTTACTGCAGATAATTAATTGTATCTTAATATGACGTTTGAATATTATAATGATTTTTCTCAGTCGTCATGACTCAAATAATGAAATAATCAGACTCAACTTAACCAGTCTGATTAAAATCTTCTGATTAAAAATCTTAATATAATTTTTTTTCAAATTTTATTTTACTGCAGATAATTAATTGTATCTTAATATGACGTTGAATATTATAATGATTTTCTCAGTCGTCATGACTCAAATAAGGGGAAATAATCAGACTCAAATAAAGTCTGATTAAAATCTTCTGATTAAAAATCTTAATATAATTTTTTTTCAAATTTTATTTTTACCAGATAATTAATTGTATCTTAATATGATGTTGAATATTATAATGATTTTCTCAGTCGTCATGACTCAAATAAGGAAATAATCAGACTCCAAACTTTAACCAGTCTGATTAAAAGATTAAAAATCTTAATATAATTTTTTTTTTTCAAATTTTATTTTACTGCAGATAATTAATTGTATCTTAATATGACGTTGAATATTATAATGATTTTCTCAGTCGTCATGACTCAAATAAGGAAATAATCAGACTCAACTTAACCAGTCTGATTAAAATCTTCTGATTAAAAATCTTAATATAATTTTTTTTTTCAAATTTTATTTTACTGCAGATAATTAATTGTATCTTAATATGACGTTGAATATTATAATGATTTTCTCAGTCGTCATGACAAATAGGAAATAATCAGACTCAACTTAACCAGTCTGATTAAAATCTTCTGATTAAAAATCTTAATATATAATTTTTTTTTTTTTTCAAATTTTATTTTACTGCAGATAATTAATTGTATCTTTATATGACGTTGAATATTATAATGATTTTCTCAATCGTCATGACTCAAATAAGGAAATAATCAGAATCTGTTTTATGAAAAAGAAATAACAAATTCTGAATAGGGGAAGAAAAAGCAAAACAACGAAATGAACATGTTTTCTATATTTCTCTATTAAACTTAAAATTTTACAATTTGATTAATGTAAATAAACATACAAATAAAGTATTAAAATATTAAGTATTAGAAATGTCATCGAATCTAAATCTTAAAGGAAATCTTTACAATCTGTTATATTCAGTTGATGTTCACAATCACATATATTTGCAAACATAAAATGATCTTCAACTGAATCTTTTTATTCATTACACAGATTCCACATAATTTTCCATCTAAACTTTGTTTATATTGTAAAATAACCGGACAAATTATCAGGTTAACAACTTATTCAGAGATCCAATAAGGTAATTTGTATTCAATACAGATGTGTCTGATGTAAATTATCATCATACTTAAACTACTATAATAATGAATGGAAATAAATATTCAAAATATGGACAGACATATAATGATCTGTGAGAATATTTTTTTTACTGAATATAAAGTTATTAACTGCGGTCTGTCTATGTTAACAATATGATTTAGATAGATCGAAATTAAAAATGTGAAGCAATTGTTCGATGCCAAAAAATGATCTTGTTTAGATTTTCTCCAATATATTGTATGAATCTTATCATATTAACAATCTGTTTCATCGAAATAAGTTACACAATCCCAAACCTACACGGGTGCAACCATGGGAAATTGAGGGATTGCAAATGCAATCCAAAATTCAATAAGTCGTCAACGGGAGACACTCGTACTTACCATAATTACATCCATTATATGACTAGAGTATCAACGTCCCATTCACGGATACAATCATTCCGGCACTTAGGTGAGACCGATGAAAATGACATGAATACATTAGCGCAGCACCACGAAAAGATGCCAACCTTATTAAGAACCCAATGCGGTTGCGAATATTGATTAGGTAACGAATGTAACTCGGAAGTAGCAAGTGTTGTTGTTCTTGAGATATTGAAAGTGGAATGTAATTTGAGTAACGACAAATCTTTACTTCTCAACAAGGATTGGTGTTGGCTGGTCATGGTATTGGAATTTTAGCAGCACGTGGTGTACTGTGGAAGCATGTTGATAATGCGATGCTACCTATATTTAACTTCTTTTCCACGTTTTCACTTTTCTCTTAGTGGAATCATTCCTTGAAACCCCAAAAGTGGATTTTAATTAAATATGTCTATCGATCTGAATTGTTTTTCGGTCCGACATGAGAAAATATTGGATTGATGTTCGATGTAACGAAATTTTATAACTTTCATCCCGGAATTACAGAAGATGTTATATCTGGATTCCAGTATGGAGAGAAAGTACAAAGCAAGTGTTTTCAGTCTTCTCAAGAACTCATCTATTTATTTTTTACAATGGTGTTCATTTGTCATTATTATTGATCGATTATTCTAATATTTGCATTATGTAAATCAGATTCCCTATTACAGTCATGAATCATGCAATTGGTATATTAATATAATTCAGAACAATGCAGAAAAATTAATTAAATTTCAACAACTTAATAATACTTTTTAACATGAATGTTATTGATCATGAAATGTTAATACAAAATAATCAATATTATCTGATACTGTATTATGTATATCATTATAAAAAAAAGTAAAACAACTATATACGGCAAGACTGATGGTGTTATCTTTACTAATGCAAATATCATGATGAAATATAGATAAAAGACAATGAAGACGAATACTATGTGGGCGAAATTATTATCAGCAAATAACTAAAGTAAAACATAAACTACTTAATTTTTACCAAAAGTTTCTATGTTAATCAGAATGAGATCAATTCAATCTGTTTTGTAAAGACTACCTTTCGAAATACATTCTATTTTTCTAGAAAAGACCTGTGGTTAGTACATATATGTATTGTGATCATACTTACATTTTTGAAAGGGACCATTTCATTTTTAGGTACTTTATCCTTGTTCCCAAGAACAGATTTCGCACGGTAAAATGCCTGAATTTCGAAACAGGAAACAATGATAACAAATGTGGTAAATATCCAAGGTGGAAAAATTTCAATAAATCCAACGGTCGCACCGAGTCCCAAAGCAATGGTAGCATTTATGTATGCTTAAGGCGTCTCAGCATACATATGTGAGTCGGTCACAATCCTACCTCACAGTCGTGCTCCAGTAGAAATGATCTTTTCACTTATGAACTAGAATAGTGAAATAGCATTTATAAATTAAACCTTAAATTACATAAAATTAATTTAAAAAATATTCTTCCAGTAATTTTGTTCTTATTTGATTTCAACCCCAATCATATCAAAATCATTTTTTTTTAATATAAGAAAACATAAGTTATTTATTTTCGAGTGTTCATTCCTATTCTTATCGTTTTAAATTCAGTGCGTCCACATAAGTTGTCTATGCAGTGCGAAAAACACCAAGATCTTTTAGTTAAAATGCTTCGTATCCACATTGTGGACAAACAAAAATTGATGAAACTCTTAAACAAATATTTTAGTTATTTATATATACTAAAGAACTATTAAAATGAACAATTTTTATATGAATATCATACGATCTGCTTCTTAATTTTCTTTATATGTTGCATGTAACAGGTCTTGCATCGGAACTTTGAGATTTTTTTATGTTGTTTTATCTCAATTTATCCAATGCTCATTTAGCAGGGAAATATGATTCTCTGAAAGCAATTGTTAAAAATTATACATAAAATCTGTGTTTTAGATACAATAGTAATCCCTGGATCTTTCCATTTCAGGAATAGTTAGAAATGGGTGGTTTTTTTGTGGTGGATTGTGGTTTGTTTACATACCACAGATGAAGAATATGACTAGAGTACAAATTTAGCTTAAAAAGACGATTGGAAAAATTGAAAAGTACAACTAGTATGGAATGAATGTGATTTTCAAAGGCCCTATAAGAAGCGACACCAAGCCTTAAATAGCTAGTCAGTTGAAAAGCAATCAGACGAACTGAACAGTTATCTCTTCGATATGAGCTTGAGGGCCAAATACCAACTACAATTTCGCTTCTTATTACACCACCAAACTTAATATTTTGCAAATTGTAGTTTTGATCATCAACATTTAGAATCGAGTAACAATTAGTACTGATTAAACTTCCTGATGATTTTTATGAATATGGAGCTATACCTCCATATATTTTGTTTCCCGGAATTAAACTGTATATGGAAACTCTAAAATGTTTTATGTGTTGGCAGATTTTGAGCATTA
>BPLR01007807.1:0-21938 GCA_021605095.1 Caerostris extrusa
ATTGCTGTAGAGCGTTGCGGGGGCATTGTGCATACTCCGCGTGCGTGGCTTATCTTCAAGTTTTGCGCCCCCTGGGTAATGCAAAGTGAGTACGTCTGTGCATCACTTGCCTTAAGGCGTCCAAAGACCAAGCTGTCTGTGTTTGCCAGCTGCATTAGAAAGAAAAAAATCACTGTAACGCAATAAAATACCTCAGTCCGACTCTTGACTGTAAATGTAAAATGCAAAAAGTTTTTTGTTTAAAATTGCGCATATAAATGATGATACAAAAGTGCTTTTCTTATTTTCGTTTTTAAGTGTTTAATTGGACAGAATAATCAAATCCTCAACTAACTGCCCCCTTTTTTTAATACTGGTTCACACTGTTAAAGTTCTAGTGCGCCTGGCTTGTGACTCAGTGGCATCATGGCCGCTGGTGAACATTAGGGCTGAGGTTCCATCCGCTGGTGGCTTTGTTATAGACACTGTTTCAAGAAAACGAGGAGATTCGATGGCAGCATTTTGATTTGTTGGGCGGACTACCTGGTGGGAGTTTTCCGGAACCTGATGGCCGAGTGGCTAGACCTCTGGCAGTCGGTACCACAGAATTCGAGTTCGAATCCCGGCGGTGCCATAGATGTTTGTAAGGATTCGGAATCCACTTTAAGCCGTAGGTCCCGGTCTCATATGACCGCAGAGCGTCATAGAGCCCAATCAGACTTCTTCTCACCCACATCATTTCCAAACTGTAAAGGAGCAACTCAGCTCTAGGCACAGAGATGTGGTGTGGTGTAGTAGTTGTGGGAGTTTTTCTAGTTTTTCTCTCATACGATACCTAAATAGGGGGTAGTTTCCCTAAGAGTCATAGGCACTGACCTCCTCCTTCAGCGACAAGCTTGCCCTCATTTCCCTCCATTCATGAGATTACTCATGGGGTGTAAGTAAAGCACTGCAGGATACTGAGGATTAGACACACATACATAAAATATCTTATTGGAGAAACAAGAATTTCTATTACAGCAAAAATGCTACAAATTAAAAAGTAATTAATGAATGAATCTATTTTTTTTTCGAATTTATAATACAGTTTTATAACAGTATTTATTAATAATCACGATATCTAATATTTTCTAAAATGATTGAATACTATAATAAAATTTTATATTACCTGTTCAAACAATAATGATTTATGATAAAAGAATTTTAAACATCATAATTTTAAACAACACAAATATCACTGACTTTATAAATATACATTATACAATATTTTATTACAATAAAAAAATCTTATATTCACGACTTACCAGAATAAATCTCTTATATTTTCTTAATGTCCAGATGTTACAAGTTTAGAAATTCTGAGAAAATGTAACTACAAACGTAATGTGCTATATTTCTTTTCTTGAAAACATTATAATTTCCATGATTTGTTTTCGAAATAAGAACAATGTATTTTTACTCCTAGAGAAACATGTGAATATTTTACCATAATTCTACAAAGAAGCGATATGTAACGTAAAATCTAAAGAATATCTGCCACCAGATATTACCTCTCAAAACATATACATTCTTTAGATCCGAGTTCAATGTATGGCCATCAATCCTTGCAAATACTTTTGAATATTTCAAACTTGCAAAGCGGTATACAATTGGCATTGGAATATCCCGATGCTTTCATTTCAAAAGCTTACATTTGCACACATTTTCTCCAATATTCTTAAAATCACATACAGAATATAGTTTCTTTAAGTAATACACGAACATACAATATTTATAAGTTAACCTGAAATTTCGATTTTCTAGATGTTGAATTTTTATTTCAAATGTATTTATTCTCTAAAATATATTCTAACGTATAAAAAATCCTTTTTTGTTTTTTTATAAATATCTTGATTTAATAGATTTTTGTCAGAAACATTTTAACCATTATTAACAATACTTCATTACATTTAGCTCAGTACAGCTTAGAAATGAAAAGCGTTTTAGCAATATTTATGAAAATGCTTCGGTTTAATTCAGAAAAGGTATTTATTTACTAAAAATATTCTAACGTTTAAAATCCTTTTTTTTTTCTAAATAACTTGATTTAATAGATTTTTACCAAAAACAATTTAACGGGTATTAACAATACTTTATTAAACCAATTACAGCTTAGAAATTAATCACTATTCTTTAGCAATATTTGTTAAAATGTTTCTGGTTTAGTTTAATAAATGTAGTTACTTTTTAAACATATCCTAACGTAAACAATTATTTTTTTAATAGATTTTTACTAAAAACATTTTAATGGTTATTAATATTACTTCGTTAAATCAATTGCAGCTTAGAAATGAATCATTGTCTTTTAACAATACTTGTGAAAATGTTTCTGGTTTAATTTCAAGAAATGTATTTATTTACTAAACATATTCTAAACTACTTTTTCTTTTCTAAATATCTTGTATTAATAGATTTTTTACAAGAACATTTTTACATCTATTAAAAATACTTCATTAAACCACCACTTTGTTTTAGCAATACTTGTAAAAAATTTCGATTTAATTCAACAAATGTATTTATTTTCTAAACATATTCTAACGTTTAAAAACGTTTTTTTCACAAGTGTTTTAGCAACGCTTGTGAAATTGTTTCGGTCTAATTTAACAAATGCATTCAATAATCATATTTAAACGTATAAAATTATTTTTCCTAAATATTTGGATTCAATACCAAGAACATTTTAACGGTTATTAACAATACTACATTAAGCCAACTACAGCTTAGAAATGAATCACTGTGTTTTAGCAATACTTGTGAAAATGTTTCTGGTTTAATTTAACAAATGTATTTATTTACTAAACATATTCTAATGTATAAAATACTTTTTTTTTCTAAATATCTTTATTTAATAGATTTTTTATCAAAAATTTTACGGTTTTTAACAATACTTCATTAAACCAACTATAGCTTAGAAATGATCATTATGGTTTAACAATACTTGTGAATATGTTTCGGTTTAATTCAGTACGATTTGTACTCTGAAAAGCCATAATGAAGGAATAATAAGCTTAATTTAAAGTTTCTAGGGAAATAGAATTCTTTAAAAATGTCTAGCTTCGATTATAATTTCTAGTGATATCGTGAAGTATAATCAATAGAATTAATTACTAATTTTTTGAAGCACAATGGTTTGGAACAAAAGCATCATTTGAAATATTATATTTTTTTCAATTAAGGTAGAATAATTATTCTTATTTTAAACACCAAGGAAAAAAAAGTAAACAAATCATATTTGATTAAATGAAGCAAAAGTAATTAAATTTTTTTCAAATTATATTTAATGTTCCTTATTACTTTCTTTGTATATCTATAAAAAAATTTGCAATAAATGTGTTTAATTTTAAATGAAATACTTGCTGATTCCATTAATTTGTGAAATTTAATACTATTTATGTCATATTCTTTTCGATAAAGTTCCATAATTTATTTTGTAAAAGTGTGTTTTATAATAAACACTTAACAAATGTTTTTAAATATGATTTGACTTAGTTTATCTTTATTTTTAATTGGTCATTCTAGAACACTTGTGTTATAGTTCTACATTTGGGAGTTTCAGATAATACAACAAATTGATTTTGTTGTTGTTTCTTATCCTACTTAATAAAAAGTCTAGATCAAGCCAACGAACCCGTATGGATTCATGGTTGAAGGAAAGCGAACAGCATATTGTGATGAAACTCTTTTAGGTAGAAGTCTAACTTGGCTCCGTGACGCTCTACAGTCATACGAGTCCAGGATTTATGGTTTAAGTGGATTCCTAATCACTACAAACATCCATAACACCGCCGGGACTCAAACACAAAACCTGTCGCACCGAGCGCTAGATGCTCGACCATTCAGGCCACAAATTGATGTAATTCTTAATAGAAATGAAAATTATTGACATTAAATTAGTTGCTGGTTGTGTCGCTTATTTTATTAAGATTTATGAGATTTATCTTTATCGTGCAATGTTTTCATTGCGATATTAAAAAAAATCTAATAAATCTTTTTAATATATAAATTAGAGTCGTTTAAATAGCTACCTTTATATATTTGTTGAAATCCAAAATAATTTATTGAAATCAAAAATAAGCTACTAGATATGGGCATTGATTTACAATATGGATGAAGACAATCTTTATAACAAATATTCTTACAGCCATTCTAAAATATTATATTCAACATTCTTCAAATTATTATTTTGGACAAACTCTCTTCAATAGTCATTTAATAATTTACTTTTACACACATTCAACATATATTTTTAAGCATATTTTATATAATAATTTATATTATACATTTATATAATAATTTATATTATACATTTTTATAATACATTTACATTATACATTTATATAATTTATATAATAATTTATGTAATACATTTTTTTTTGGATATAAAATCTAATAAAAACAATAATATGAAATATATGTTAATAAAAAAATTTTCAATGATATTTTGAAGTAGAATACATCTTTTCAATTTCTAAATACATTTTCTTAATAACTTTGTTTATGAGTTTTTCATAAAATACTACAAATTTTGTTGAATGTATAAATAATTTGTTGAAAATAAAACAGTCTGTATGATGACATGAATAATTTTTTTGTGATTTATTTCAATCATTTTATATTAAGGATTTTTATACTGTGCTATATTTTTCGGATAAAATATTTTCTTAAATCTATAATTTGAATCATACATTTAAAGAAGTTTTATAGATGTATATATATTTCTTTTTCAAACCATTTGTAAATATGTATATTAATATATATATATATATTAATATATATATATATATATATATATATATATATATATTAATATATATATATATATACATATATTAATATATATATATAAACTATTTGTATAGTTTAAATAATTTCTTTTTAGCTGACAAAAAAAGTTTATAGTTTTTTTATTGTAACACACTTTAAATATTTATAATATTTAAATTAAAAAAATATTTTATAAGCCAATTTAAAAAAATTCATTTTTAGCCAAATATTTTTAAAATTTAAAACTCAATCAATAAAAATAAATATATGAATAATATGATTCAATAAAAATATGAATAGAACGAATTTAATAAATTTTTTAATCCCTAAATATTCCAATTCATGCATTTTATTAAATCAAAAGAAACTTGTAACAAATTTGATACTTTTGCATAGAAAATTTTAAATGACAGCGGTACAAATATAATAATAAAAGTACGAAAGTATTAAAAATTAATTACTGAAAAATAATGCTAAATGACCGCCATGTACAACTGCATTGAAGAAAGCTCTAGTAAGGTTCCGCTCTCAGCGTTAATTAATATTGCTTTAATAAACCCGGAGACTCGATGGCGATTGTGACAGCATATGAAGGCTGTTTCCGGTATGACTTCCAAATGTCGGTCCGAATTGAGATTGCCTATATTCATTATCGTCAATGAGGTGATCGTGACATACGAACATGAAACACGAGACCCATCAATATTCAGCAAAATAATTTTCATTATTAAAATGGCAACAAGCACGAAATAGGGGAAAAAATTGCCTATCATTTATAACAAATTGATTGATCTGGTAATAATATTCTTTAAGAGGCGTCCAGACTAGAGTACGAGAGAGGCGATTCGATCCTTCTCCTAATGTCTCCGTGTGACAGCGAGCATTAAGCTACGTTATCTCTAGCTGTGAGTAACAGATGGTCGAAGATAGGATCCGCAAGAATCACTTTTATATGCAGAAAAAAAAAACTACTTTGGTCTGTGAGGGGTCGAGACAAATGTCACACTCCCAAGGTTCTCTATACTGTGACAAACCGATTTATAATTGGTTCGTGAGCCTGACACGCTTATTTTCGTACTCTCGCCTAAATTCCGCTTAAACCGGTTTGTCTGAGTGTTCATAGAAACCTTGGGCAATGGCGGCCAAGTGGTTAAACCCAACACAATTATACCATGATATGAATCTTGATTCCGAGTCTGACCTTTGGCGAGTACAGACGTGTGCTGAACTCGCTCCTGCCAAAATCGGATTTTTTGAGTTTTGAGTTTGTGGATTGATTTCCAAGTTGAACTTTTTTGAGCTAACAACATACCTTTAATCGTCTTATAATTTTTTAAATTATGAGAATGTCAACATCTTCCGGCCCTCCGGCCATTGAACTATATTCTCCCGAAAGTCCGCCCTTGAACGAACAGGGCATTAAAGAAGTTGTTGATCCAAATTTAATGGACACAACGCAAACCGTGACGGCAGAGCAACTCAGCTCTAACGAGTTCCTGCTGAACCACCCGGCACCTAGACGTCTCACAGAGCCAACTCTCGAACACTACTTATATTTCGAGATGTTATTGAAGGATGCGGCCACTCTCATGGACGAGGTCCATAAATCCTCAAGCGCCGCACAAAATGTTAGATCCCCCACCTGGGAGAAGGTCTCTGTTCAAGTGGAAGACGCCAGTAAGCGCATCCGCGCTATTTGCCACTACACCGGTATTCCGGCCTCCCACCTCCCGACTAAAAAAGAACTCATTGAGATGAGGAAGGCGAAAGACCTCCAAATCTTACAACAAGAGGCTGAAGAAAAGCCATTGCATAGACCCCACCTATCACCACTACACAGGAGACTGTCACTGCTGACCCCCATAAGACTGGAACAGCTACTAAAAGGAAAACTCCAGCACCTGAGAATGACGAAGGCTTCATCACCGTGAAGTCGAAAAAAAGGACAAGAGGGTAAATATGGCTGCAAATTTACCCCCTTACTAACCCACCTAACACCACGTTGGCTGCTGACCAAAGCATGAGCTCCAAGAAACCTCGTGCAAATTGAATCCCCCCCCATTTTTCGTGTCCGCCAAGGGCAAATGGTGGAACGTACTAAATCAGCTTAGAGTTGTGGTCCCCAGTATAGATGCTAAGCTTTCAGGTAATTTTTGAAAATTACCGTAGAAAATGAGAATGAATACAGGACCCTAGCTTCCATCTTGGAAAGCGATGGTACCCCGTTTAAAACTTTAATGCTCCAGAAGGACAGACCCATAAAGGTCGTTATCAGAGGTCTCCCTGGCCATACCCCAGTTGAAGATGTTGAGGCTGAGCTCCGAGCACTTCAGTTCCAAATTATTAAATGTGCTCGGATGTCAAAATTTAGGACCAGGGAGCCAATGCCCCTCTTCTATGCACAGCTTGCTCCTTCCTCTCATACAGAGGAAATTTATAACTTGTCAACTCTTCTCGGCCTGAGAGTTCACGTTGAAAGTTATAAGGGTCAAACCGGCCCTTCGGTCTATTGGAATTGCCAAGGCTTCTTCCGTTCTTCGGAAGTATGCTGGCTTCCAACTAGATGTGTCAGGTGTGCTGGCCCGCATAGAGCCAAAGAATGCACGTTATCAATTGACCAGCCACTCAAGTGTGCTAATTGTAATGGAGCTCATGCCGCGAACTGGCGCGGATGCCCCAAAATGCCCAAACCCAGTAAAAATCTGGGTCTAAAAATGTCAAAATTAATAAAAATAATACTAAATCCCCATTGCCACCTAAACCTCAAATTAATAATGTTACCAGGACGCAGCCAACGTTCACTAGCCGTCCGGTTAATGAAAGTAGAGCTTATTCCGAAGTTCTCCGCAAGGCGAACGAGGGTAAGCAGGTTAGCCACGCCCCTCAGCCAATCATAGCCCAGGAGGAGCCCTTTTGCCTCGTGCTAACCCAAATCGGCCTGCTCCCGCGGTGACTGAAAGAGTTGTTTACAACTCTTAATGTTCACTGTTGGAGATATTTTAGTGTCTGATGGACTTAGCTAAACGCTAACCCATCTCACAGTCATATTATACTGCAGGCATTTGGCTTAGCTAAAGACAAAATGCGGAGCTCGCAAAATAAATTTGACATGAGTTTTCACCTCTTTGAGGCGTACACTCATGTTATTTCTACTAGTGAGTTCTGTACGGCTTAACTCTCTTTGGACCTGAGTCTCTTACCATAGGCTTCTGGAACGCAAATTCTTTGCGGCCCAAAATTCACGAGGTTAGGGAGTTCTTAGATGAGCAGAACCTTGATGTATTTTTGGTTCAGGAAACAAAACTGTCTCCTGGTTATAACCCTTTGATCGCAAATTACAGGTTCTATCGTACAGATAGAGCCAATCAAAATCCTGCACGAGTAAGTGGCGGTACAGGCATTTATATTAAAAGCAGTATTAACCATCACCATATTCCTACTCCGCAACTTGATTTTATAGATGCAACCATTATTGAAGTTAAAATTAATTATTTTCCAGCTATCAAAATTATTTCTGTTTAAATTAAACCTAACGCTCCAGGTGGTTTCCCGGTGGAGGACTTCAAAAGTTAACCAAAACCGGAAACAATGTGATTCTCGCTGGTGATTTTAACGCTCTTCACTCCTCTTGGAACTTTGGACATTCTAATCGATATGGTTTTACACTGAATCGTCTTATCCAAAGTCAAAGGGGAATGAAAGTTGTTCCCCCTTAAAGTTACTAGAATTGACCTTAGAAATAATCATCGAGGTAATGTGCTCGATCTTGCATTTTTTAAATATATCCCCTTTAATTATGATATTGAGGTGCTAACAGATTTAGATTCTGACCACCTCCCCGTTGTTCTATCCTTAGATACCAGCCCTGAATCACTGAAAGTTCCGAGTCAATTAAATACTAATTGGGAGAACTTCAGGCATGTGATGAATAATAAAAACCTACCTAGTTTTTATTTTAAGATCACCTGCTGATGCAGAAATAGAATCAACGAATTAAATGAATATATATGTCACATGCCTGCAGGAAAGTTCTGCCCCTAAATTTAAACCTCCACCGATAAGATTTCCAATAGATATCAAAATTTTAATCAAGCAAAGGAATAAATACCGCCGGAAATGGCAAAGGACCAGAGATCCTGAATATCTCAGTAAGTTACTACCGCACTCTTGACGAAGTCAGGAGTGCAATCACTGTCTTTACACAGCAACGCTGGCAAAACGACATAGAGGCCCTGACGCCTGAGTCAACATCACTTTGGAAGAAATGTTCCCATCTACGCAGACAATATCACAACATTCCGCCCTTGCAGGGTGCCAACGGCCGAGCAGCTTATTCCCCAGAAGACAAAGCGGAACTGCTCGCAGACAATCTCAAATCCCAATTTGAACTTAACCACGATGTTGAAGATAAAAATTTCTTCGAACACGCCAACTCTACAGTCACAGACTTCTTACAACAACCACATACTAATGACTTAGATTTAATAACTCCACAGGAAGTCTGTGATATTATCAGAAAGTTTAAAAATAACAAAACCCCTGGTCTGGATCTTATTAATAATCGCATGTTAAAGTCCACTCCTATTAAATTTATTCTGTATATTACCATTCTTTTTAACTTTCTACTTAGGATCTGTCATTTCCCAGCTTGCTGGAAGACTGCCGTAGTATGCCCCATTCCTAAGCCAAATGCTAATTTGGCTTACCCTCAAAATTACCGTCCTATCTCACTACTTAGTAGCTTGAGCAAAATATTCGAATCTGCGTTACTTAAACGCCTGAATCAGCATTGCGAGCTTCACGACTTAATTATCCCTGAACAATTTGGTTTCAGAAGGCAATTAGGAACCTGTCACCAATTACTTAGGTTGACAGAGCTGATTCATGACGGCTTTAACGAACGCAAATCTACGGGAATATTATTTCTGGACGTAGCCAAAGCCTTTGACAAAATTTGGCATAATGGCTTATTATTCAAGCTCATGCGACTTGATTTTTCTCCCAAATCATTAAGATTCTTTGCTCCTACCTGCAAACCCGAGTTTTCTTAGTCAGAGTAGGTGGAGTTACTTCCTCACCCAGACCAATAGAAGGGGTGTACCACAGGGGTCGCTATTAGCGCCCGCCTTGTTCAATATTTACATAAACGACATTCCGAGGGATTGTCAGACGAACCTTTTTTGTTATGCTGATGACACAGCAATTGCTACACAAAACAAAGCACCACAGCTTGCTGTTAAAGACCTTCAATTTTATGTTTACAAATTAGAAAAATGGCTAACCACCTGGAAAATCAAAGTAAATGCAACCAAATCAGCCTGTATGCTATTTACTCGGAAGCGTTCTATTTCTCCATTAGGGAGTATCACTCTTTTTTGGCCAGCCCGTCCCCTGGGTAACTGAATATAGATACCTGGGGTTGTTTTTAGACGCAAAATTATCTTTTAATTCCCATATTAAAAACACAGTTGCTAAAGCAACTGGTGCGAGCATTAAGCTCAACTGCCTAATTTCTCGAAAGAGTAGGCTTGCGATCAAACACAAGCTCCTGCTCTATAAGTCTATCATTAGACCTATTCTGGTTTATGGTAGCCCGATTTGGGCCTCCACTTCCCTCACCAATATCAAGAGACTTCAGGTTTTTCAGAATAAACACCTGGCTATGATTGCTGATGTGCCATGGTTCGTTCGTCGAAAGATCATCCATAGAGATCTAGACGTCGAACCTATTCCAAATTATTTAATCAAAATTTCAAAGAATTTTCTTGAAAAATGTCCTCAGATTAGCAATGAGTTAATCCGTCGTCTGCCGACCTATCACCCTGGGGTGAAAAGTTCGCAGAAACGCCCAAGGGCTGTTTATGACGTCTCCTATGATTGTTTCCCTCGAGTTAAGAGACATCATGGCTGTTATCCTGAACAAGCGACCGCGAGTTCAGGTAACGGAGTGGATTTAATACTGTAATTTTACGTCCACTGAGACTAGTTAACTCACTGTGTATCTGAGGAGTCGTTTGGCTTTTAAAAGTTTCGCGGCTCTATTTTGTAAACAAAACGAATTGGCGCAGAGGTAAGGTGACGGACTCCCGACCGTAAGGTTGAGGGTTCGAATCCGGCACTCGGCTCAATTCACTATTTTTATATTTTTGCTACGATGTGCACCTCAATCCTTTCTTAACGGCTAGTGAATAGTTAGGTTTTTATTGTACGCTTTTTACCCTTTTTTTTTGTTAGGAAAATAAAAGGATGGAATAAAACCAAATAAAAAAAAATAAAAATTATAAAAATGAAAATTATAAAAATACGGTCCTGATTATGGCCTTTTTTTTTTTGTGTGGACTAATCATTTACTTTTCAGCATCAACCTTCAACTGCTCTCACCGTTCAGCATAATCCCTTGTTTACTTGGTTCAATGAGTTATAAAATACTCTGTTTACTTTTTATTATTTTGGCATCGACAACTGGTCCCTAATTGTACTGAATTTAAATTTAACTTTAATTTCATTTATATTGTATCTTACTTTTATTTATTATTAGTATTTTTATCTTTTTTTTTTTTTTTTTTGAGTACCATTTAACTTGAATTTTTTAGAAATTTTATCTTATTATCTATACTAACCTAATTAAGCAGCCAATTAAAATTTAAAGCATATCTATTAATTAAGATGAGGAGGTTTTAGGGGCCATAGAAACCTTAGAGTGAATTCCTTTTGCATCGGTCCAGCTCTAACCAGAGTCGGTTTTTTACTGCGTATCAAAGAGATTCTCGCGTATGCTATCTCCGGCCATCTAACTCACCACATAGAGATAAAGTGGCTTGTTACAAGCGGTTTGTTACAAGATGTTGATACTCAGAGCGTAATCGACTTTGCTCGTTCTGCTAGTTCTCGTAGTAGTGACTTGCTAGTTCTCGTACTCTCTCCTAGACAACGCTTTACTTACACTGAAGTGACAAAAGTCATGGGATAGCAATATGCAAATTTTCAGATGGCAGTAGCATCGCGTGGAACAGGTATAAATGCGCAGTGCTTTCAGAGCATTCATTTCTGTTCAAGTTATTCATGTGAAGAGGTTTTTGACGTGATGATGACCGCACGACGGGAATTAACAGACTTTGAACGCGGAATGTTAGTCGGAGCTAGACGCATGGGTCATGCCATTTCGGAAATCATTAGGGAATTCAACATTCCCAGATCCACTGTGTCAAGAGTGTGCCGAGAGTATGAAATTTCAGGCATAACATCCCACCATGGACAGCGCAGTGGTCGACCGCCTGCACTTAACGACCGAGACCGGCGACGTCTTCAAAGAGTTGTAAATTCTAACAGACAAGCAACACTGCGTCAAATAACCGCAGAAATCAATGTGGGACGTACAAGGGACTTCTCTGTTAGAACTGTGCGGAGAAATTTGGCTTTCTTGGGCTTTTCCAGCAGAAGACCGACTCGAGTGCCTTTACTGACAGAACGACATCGCTTGCAGCGACTCTCGTGGGCACGTGAGCATATCGGTTGGTCCCTAGATGAATGAAAAACCGTGGCTTGGTCGATGAGTCACGATTTCAGTTGGTAAGAGCTGATGGTAGGGTTCGAGTGTGTGGCGCAGACCCCACGAAGCCATGGACCGAAACTGTCAGCAAGGCACTGTTCAAGCTGGTGGTGGCTCCGTAATGGTGTGGACTGTTTTTTTATGGCATGGACTTGGTCCTCTGGTGCGACTGGACCGAACATTGACTGGAAATGCTTATGTTCAGCTACTTGGAGATCACTTGCAGCCATTCAGGGACTTCATGTACCCAAACAACGATGGGATTTTTATGGATGACAATACGCCATGTCACCGGGCCACAACAGTTCGCGATTGGTTTGAAGAACATTCTGGGCAATTCCAACGAATGATCTGGCCACCTAGATCGCCCGACATGAATCCCATCGAACATTTATGGACATCATGGAGAGGTCTGTTCGTGCCAAAATCCTGCACCATCAACGCTTTCACAATTATGGACGTCTATCGAGACAGCATGGCTCAATATTCCTGCAGAAGACTTCCAACGACTTGTTGAGTCCATGCCACGTCGAGTTGCTGCACTTCGCCGGGCGAAAGGAGGGCCGACACGATATTAAGAGGCATCCCATGACTTTTGTCACTTCAGTTATAAAAGCAAGCAGGATCAGTTATAAAATTTTGAATAAATTCTGCAACATTCAATAAACTATATCTTGAAAATTGAATAGATGTTTTATATAAATGTGCTTCAAATTTATAAAAACATGTTTTTATTTGTTCCACGAGGACTGACGATTGATAAAAGAACTGAAGATAGGACTGAAGATTGATAAAGAACTGAAGATAGGATTGAAGACTCATATAGTAGTACTGATAGTAGGACTGAAGACTGATTAAATTTCAAGACAACGTTCTACGATCATATAAGATCGAGAACTAAGATTTAAAGTGGATTCCAAAGAACTACAAACATCCATACCACCGCTGGGACTTGAACCCAAAACATTTGACACCGAGCGTTAGACGCTCAGCCATTCAGCTATTCGGTCCAACATGCAATTAAAAGCAATAAAAAAAAGACCATTTTTATTCTTGTACTTATGAATAATTCAGAACTTGATATTTTTTAACAGATTTTTCCTTTTTCTTCCTTAGAAAATTTTTCGTTGGCATGTCACATTTTCTTTTTTTATAGTATTGTGGATATGATAACATGCAGTTTCTTCAAAAAGCCGTAGAGAAATAAAAAAAAAGTTCAGTAGAAAAGAAATAAAGAAAGCAGCATGTAATAAGTCCACTTTAAAATCCATTTTACGAAGTAGAACTCCATTAGTAAGTGCAACTGCGAAGTTCAGTTAGTTAAGATTTTTTTTTTCCCTCTACTTTTCCATTCTAACGTGTTTGTACATTATTAGCTTACAAGCCCAGAGACACTACAGGCACCGTTTAAAAACCATTAGCCGTTTCCTAAAAGACTTCTAAAAAAAAAAAAGAATAGAGATCGCAGTATTTTAAGTCTAAGCTGGGATTTAATGTACGTGAAAAATTTGCATGCATATATTTTTTTCTTTTTAATAGATATCATGGACATATAAAATAAAGCTAAAGGGGTTTATTTTGCATTCACATGTTTTTTCAAAATCCCATTTTTTCTGAATTTTCGCTTTAACAGTTTCGAAAAGAGAATTTTCATGAAAAATACGTTTTCATGAAATATATATTTTTACATTTCATTGGAAACATAAATTAACTCAAAAATTAATTTTAATAGAAATCTCAGTTTAATAAATTATTCTTTCTACTTTCAGTGCTATTTTCCAAGCATCAAACAAAATTAAATTCAACCAAAAAATTATTATAAAATTTATATATTTTGAAATATGAATACTTTTTATGAATCAACTTGAACCTTAAGAGATTAATATCTTGTTCATATTGATTAATTTATTCATTTTTTTTTGTTCATAGAATTTTTACTCATTGATTTGTTCACTATTGATCATTTTAAGGAATTACTTTTTGTTCATAGTTCATCATTTTTTGTTCATAGAATTTTTTTTCATTCGTTTGTTACTATTGTTAATTTTTTCATTAATTTTTGTTTTGTTCATACTTCATCATTTGTTTTGTGTTATATTTTATTCATTGAATTTTTTTTTTTGGCCACTATTGTTCATTTTTTTCTAGGAAACTTAAAAGTAATAAATAGAATCGAAAACAGTTTGTATTGAATCTATAAATTCATAAATATTCTGCTTTTTGAATAAATTAATTAATTTCTTTATAAATGTTTTTAAAAAAAAAAATTATATACATTCCAAGACATGTTGCATTAACAAATTAGTTAAATACAGATTTTATTGTAATTTTTAAAACACTAAAATTTATAATCTTATTTATTTTAAGAGTTATTGAATATTATTCATTCAAATTAAATATATATAACTTAAAATGTCGTAATATTTATCCACTATTTCAATTGATAAATATTGAAAACTAATAAATAATAATATTCACACTTATAAGCGATCCCTATTCTTTTACTTTTTCTAATTCTGAATTAATAAATATGCTTCAAAAAAAGTCATTACCATTCTTTTCAAGTACTGTCTTTATGAATAATTTAAAACTGGATTTTTTCTTTTCTTCTTAAAATTGTTCTGTTAACAAAAAATTCCTTTGATGCATTTTACTTATTTTTTAATATAGTGGATATGAATATGTGGTTATAAAAATTTATAGAAAAAAGTGTTTAGGAGAAGAATAAAAAAAAACATTAAAGAAACTTGAAATAAGTCCTCTTTAAATCCATTTGCTGAAGTAGAACTTCATTAGTAAAAAAGCAAATGTGAAGTTCAACTTCTTTCAGATTTTTTTTTTTTTGCATCTCTATTATAACGTGTTTGTACATTATTAGTTTACATGCCCATAAACACTACAAGCACCGTTTAAAAACCATTAGTCAGTTTCTAAAAATTTTTAAACAAAAAAAATAGCAATATGGCATTATTTCAAGCAATATTTGGCAAGTAAATGGCAATTTCAAGCAAATGGCAATATTTCAAGTCTAAGCTTGGATTTAATGCAAATGAAAAATTACCATGCATATTTTTTTTTTCGTAAGGCATATCATGGACATATAAAATAATAATAAAGAGTTTATTTTACATTGATAACTTTTTTTTTTTCAAAGAAATGAGCAAAATATTTTTTTTGTGTTTTTTTTTTAATTTTGATTTTAATGGGTGTTTCAAAAGATGGATTTTTCTAATTAAGCATGATATATTCAGTGAAAGAAAGAATTGCTCATTGATTACACACTTACTAATCATTAAAAAATTGTATTTACAGGTGGTTATCAAAATAATGGAAACATCCTAGAGTTGTACGGAATCCATTACTAATACTGAACCTTGTACTTAAGCGGATGTAATAGCTTATATTGTGTTTGACTTTCTTATAAGCCTAGTTACTTTTGGTAGAAAAAGATTGAACACAATCCTTTAGTTGCGAAAGCCACAAGAGTTTTACAAGTACGATTTCGATATACATATAATCATTTTTAGAGATTGGAAATGCATGCCGAAGACCAGGCTAAGATCACATTAACATTAACTCTCAACCCAAAATATTTTTTTCTTTCTAATGCAGCTGGCAAACACAGACATGGACGTCACCCAAAATATAAATGCCCCTTTTTTCTAACATCGTTTTCATTTCTTTCATCGTTTTTCGGCAGCGGAATTTTAATTTAAGCTGTTCAAAAACTACCATCACACTACATGACACAAACTTGCCCTTAGGTGGAAGCAAAAGGAGATAAAATCGTTTTAATGAATTATAATTGTGCTTGGCTGGTGAACAACTTTTTATTGACGACTATTTGCTTCGATCGTCATACGAATAGTCCAACCAAAGAATAAACTACAAAGAAATTTCTTTAAACTACAAAGAATTTGTTTAAGACCATCTAGGCTGACGAATTGCTTGTCACCTATCACTCCCACAAACTGTTCAAGTATTCTTTTCGGGGCGGGGGACAGAATGTAAAAATCCAATAATATCCTGGTAGACTGCATGCCTCAAATGAATACATACTGCTGGTTAGAAGAAATTATTACCTTTGTTAAAAAAACATTTTCTTACCAAAAATTACATTTTTATTCTTTTTTCTGATTTGTTTTTATTTCCATTTCGTATCAAAAACTTAATTTCGTGAATTTCTTTTGCTGATCTGTGAATATTTCTTCATAGCATACAGCGTCTCTACTAATTTAATGAAGTTCAAACCCATACATATATGAGTATGCGTATGCGTGTAAGAATAATGATAAAAGATACTTGAGAATGGTCAAGATACCGGATATTTGAAAACCAATATTATTTGCCCAAAGCTTTTCTATTTATTTTATATATTTTTAGATTACAAGCAGTAAGTATTTTTTTTTCATTTTTTAAAAAAAAATCTGCCTATCTATCTAAATCTAATTTAGAACTCTCTTCTGACTAAAAATCTAATCTAATCAATAATCTTTTTTTTTTTTTTTTCATTTTAATAAAAAAATCTACTGGTGAAATATTTGAAACTCTATATATTCTGTTTTGTTAGTGAATGATATATTTTAATTCATTTTTTTAAATTTGACACATAATTTTCATATACTTTATGATATTTAAAAAACAATGACAACAATTTGAACAATATACAATTTCATATATGAATAGCTTATGCAATGTTAATATGCCTTTTCCTTGACAATTACAGGCAGTGGGAATATATGGTATAAAGTATGGGCAGAATACATCTGTTCTATATCTGAAATTTATTTAACGATACCTTACATGCCTTCCAAATAAATTTAACGATTTAAATTTTATTAAAGAGAATTATAAATTCACATTGTTACTGTAAAACATTTAAAATAGTTATGTAACTAGAAGTTGTATGTTATCTGTCAAAACACAACTTTCTGTCGAAACTTTCTCCCTTCCTCTCTGTTATCGTTCGCTGACACATTTGAATTCAAAATCCCAAATGGAATTAATTTTCAAATGGAATTTAATCAAAATAGTTTTATTTTACAAACAAAGAACATTCAAAATATTAGATACAATTTTTAAACAATTCACTGAGCTGTAGTGCCAAATAGCAGTTTTGTTGTTATTATTTTAAAATGTATCATATTTTGCAATTTTTTTCGATATAATAAACCATGTTTGTATATAACTTGTTGGATTCTATAAAGTTTTCATTGTTTTCCTTGTGTATAGATTTATTAAGCATAATAATACGTAATAATAGAAAAATTTAGAATAATTTAAAATTTTTCTCTTAAATTACTATTATTTTTTTTATTTCCAATGGTGAGGCATTACAAATAGGAGGAAAATACAGAATAAACAAGTAATATAAAAAAAAAAATTAAAGTAAATTGCTACTTTTTTTTTCACTCTATTGCAGAAAAGTCCTGGGTTAAAAGTCCTTAAGTTTATCTGGGGCCATCTATTGGTAGATATATATGCAACTTTAATCTAGAAAAGACTAAAATTAATTCATTAAATTTAATTACCGAATTAATATTTAAAAAACTGTATTAACATCCAGTGTCATCCACTACAAGCACAAAAAAAAATATGTTAGAACTTGAGTGGATGAATAAAAAGTATTTTATGAACGATTGAAAATTTGAACGAGATATATATATAGGAGAGTGTGAGCTAATAGAAGGAATTGAAAAAAAAAAAAAAAAAAAAAAAAACGTACCCAAAATTGTTCAACAAAGTTGACCGAAGTCATTGCCTTAAGAGTTATCTAGCTCGTCAGTATATCGCCGTTTAAGATTCGCCACGAAGTGCCAAGCAACGATGGAGATGAGCTCGGTTCATTAGTTCTGCCAGATCGCAAAGAGGACAGTTTGGTGGGTCGAATATCCCAATGTCATGTAGATGTTCCCCCAGACAGTCGCGACCTGTTAAAAGGCGGAACTGAGCAACTACAACACGACATGGGCGATTTGAACCTCACTTTCAATCGCTTCGTCTGCATTCGATCAAACAACTGTAATTTATAATTTCTTGTCTGAAAGTGGGTGAATTAGACTCTTTTCTATTAAGACATGCCACCAACATTCCATTGCAAGACATGTGGGCCAAACGGACGGCGGTTAGGATAGCAGCGAGAGCTCATGACGAAAACTGTAGACCCTTTAATCAATAGAAAGTTGGCCAGATTGCACCACTAGGAAATAGGTCTGCATTGTAAAACGTCTAAATTGTTACATTTTGTAAAATATTAAAGATTTGTTCCAATAATCCAACAACACTCTCAGTCGAAATACTACTGGAATAATACTTTACACAGTTTTCATATTCCTAACTGTACACCTTATATATCATTATCAGTGCAGCCAAACCATGACATTTATAACTTTCTTCTTGAGAGATTCTGCAGTGAATATCAATGTTATTATCAAATTTTAGTTGTTTTTATTAATGATTTTAGTTATAATTTTAAAAAAATAATTGTCCACATATGTGTCCAAAGAGAATAAAAAGGTTAAACGACTGTGTCTTTTTTTAGACAAATTAGACAAAGCTTTTTGACTATAATATATTTAGAATCTCTATCTAGAATTTTTTTTATATTATAATCAAAATGATTTTTCTGATTATCCAAATTCATGTGTCTCAATTTTACTAATAATTCTGCAATTAATTATTTATTATTATCCATTGCAATAATTATTCATTATTATTAATATGCTTAGTATATCTGGTATTATTTTTTATCACATATTAACGATTTGTTCAAATAATCCAACAAAACTGACAGTCGAAATACTACTTAACATCTACATCTTTTGTACACGACTTTGTAGTGACTAGCTAAATTTCCACATATGTGACCAAGAGCATCAAAGATTAAACGATTGTGTCTATTTTTGTCCATTTTAAATAGAAAATTTTAAAATTGAGCAAAGCTTTTTGACTATAATATATTTAGAATATTTCTCTTTGAATTTTTCTAATAGCTGATTTTCAAAATTCCTGTGAATATTTTAACAATAAAGTAAAAAAATCATAATATTTATTAAAGATATAATAATCAATTTATAATATTATTAAATTTTACGATATGATTACAATTACATTATTTTAAATTATACTTTATACTCTTGTCAATGTAGAAAGATAAAAAAATGATATATTTTACGAAATATTAGTGTTATCCGTAATATATTCAAATGCAAATAGTTTCTTATTAAGTCATAAAATTTCTCGGAACATTTTAATTAAAAATGTTAGTGACAATGCATTAAAAAATCTTGTTTCCAAACCTTCCAAAAGCAAAGTATTTCTGTAAAAAAAACCAAGATTATAATTTTAACATGAAAATAAAAAGCAGGAATAAAATATCACCGACACATTTCAGTGATTATGGATTATTATTCATTCACGATATTCACCGCACGAAGTTTATATGCCGCCGCTTCACAGCTAAAGCAAGTGCATTATTTGAATTTATTATGCTCTTACAGATAAAAATGTTTTGCCCTTGTATAATGGGTTTTCCGCCACGCAGGAAGCTACCCAAAATATTTTTCTTGTTTTTAAGAAGAAAATATTCGTTTTTCTTTCGCAACATTCTATTTTTTTTTCCAAACAGCTATTCACGGAAAATCTAATTATTTCTTATTCCTTGATGTTTTGCAGATTTGCTGCCTTGGAGAAGTCCAGTCCAACAGTAAAAGATAATGGGTAGAAGTGATAATGGATGAATATCTGTAAATGTATTTTCTGTTTGTTTCCAAATTTTTATTTCCTTTTCCTTTTCGTTGCCCGGTGAGATATTGCAGTTGCATATGCTTGTCTTTTACAGGTAAGAATGGTCGCGGTTGATACATTATGTCGTTGCTTTATATTATATTTAGGACGTATAACGTATGTTTGATGTATATTTTATTATCAGCAATATTTCCTTAAAAAAAGCTGATTTTTACTTAATATTTATGACTTATGTTTATGTCCATTTTATTCGCTTGTAAGTTATTTTATTTGTTGAAATAACAACTGCAAAATAAGTCACATAATATACTGAAGTAACAAACAACAATGTATTAAACATCTTAATTTCGCTATCACCAACACAACTTATTATTAATTATGTGTATAAAATTATTGAAATTATGTCGTTGCTTTATATTATATTTAGATAACAAATGTTTCATGTATGTTTTATTATCAGCAATATTTTCTTTAAAAGCTGATTTTCACTTTATTATTTACAACGTATTTTCCATATACCCATTTTATTATCTTGTAAGATATTTTGTTTGCCGAGGTAACATGCTTCAAAATAATTCACAAGGCATATAGAAGTAACAAACAAATATTTTGAAATAATGTTTTAAACTTCTTAATTTCGCAACCACCAATACAAATTATTTTTAATTATTTGTATGAAATTTTTTGAAATTACTTGTAATTATGTCGTTGCTTTATATAATATTTAGATAACGAAAGTTTGATGCATGTTTTATTATCAGCAAATATTTCCTTAAAAACAAGCTGATTTTTACTTTAATATTTATGACTTATTTTCCATACACCCATTTTATTTGTTTGTTAAATATTTTATTTGTTAAAATAACGTGCCTCTAAATAACTAACAGGGCAAACAGAAGTAACAAATAATTATACTTTGAAACAAGGTTTTAAACATCTTAATTTGGAGCCCACCTACACAATTTCTGTTTAATTATGTCTATGAAATTATTGATATTACACTCATGTCCATAAATTAAGGATAATGAAGTTCAGGCAAAGAAAAGAGACAGAAGCAAAACAAATTTGACTTATTTGTAAAGTCTATACATTAAACAAAAGGTAAAGAGCAAAAAGATGCTATATGTTTGACAAAATTAAAAAAATTGCGATTTTTACTCCTGGAGCAAATTTCAAAAAAGAACCTATTTACAAAAAACAGTATAACATGGTTAGTATGATGGTTAATATGGAGTATGTCTCCCGGACGATGCAATACAGGCCTTACAACGCCTAGGTATGCTGAGTATCAAATTATCAATCTGATCTTGGGGAATATTACACCACTCATCACGCAATGCCCTCCGAAGTTCCGGTTGACAGCTGGGAGGCGATTGACGGGCTGCAATTCGTCGGCCAAGCATATCCCACACAGGCTCTATTGGATTCAAGTCCTGTGAGTATACTGGCCAATCCATACGGGTGATATCCTCCAATTGAAGGCATTCGTCTACAATGTTTGCACTTTGAGGACGGGCGTTGTCATCCATAAACAGAAATTCAGCACCCATGGCGCCCCGAAACAAATGTACATGTTGTTCCAGAATGACATCTCGATAGATGTGGCCTGTCATTGTTACACTTTGAACATGCAGGTCATTTCTGGAACCAAGAATAATTCCTCCCCAAACGAGCCATCCTGCACCACCGTAACGGTGTCGTTCAATGGTGTTCTCTTGGTGTTAACGGGTACCTGGCGCTCTCCATATGAAAGTCGGTGAGAATCAGACTGCAAACTAAACCTGGACTCGTCGGAAAACATCACACCAGACCGCTGTTGCGGTGTCCACAATGCATGCTCTCTACTACAGGTTAATCGCAG